>BSSO01001840.1:0-21617 GCA_030267885.1 Mesembryanthemum crystallinum | reverse complement strand
AGGAAGGTAAGTCTAACACTAGCACCCAATGTGAAGGATGTACTTAGTAGCATCAAAAGTGCTTATCTTTACAAGACGATTAAAGAATCAAACCATTTGACTAGCATTCTACTTCTCATTCCTTGCTCTATTTCAGGTGACACTAATATTTGATATCGTTGATGTTACTAGTTGTGTTATCGAGTATTTAGTTTATCAGTGTTAAATTCACTCTCTTACCTTTCAATGACCTACATGACTAAAAGAATAAAATATAGAAAGCTTGTGTAATCTACTCTCAACATTAAGGGTTTATATAACAAAAAGCTATGTTTGGACTAGAAAAATTGTTCACTCTATTTGCTTCCCTTCCCTATCATTTTTCTTCTTATTGGACCTATCCCTATGATATGAGCCAATTGCGACCGCTAGAGTTTTCTCACAAGCTTTCTCCGAGAGGACTTTATATTCATGTCTCTTAACATAACTGAGGTCGTGCCACATGTGAACTAGTTGGATTTTGTCACCAAGTGGGGCAATCAATGACTTCTAAGGAAAATTTTCAGGATGATTCTGCTTGTGTTTGAATGTACTGCACACAACGTTTTGAAGAGTACAATCTCGTACTCTCAAAAAAGTGGATGATCAACTTACTTAAGGTGCAAGGCCATAACCTGTCGTCATTCCCATCTAACTGCCTTAACGCCTCAATAAGGGGTTGAGGGCCAACATCTGTTGGAATGTGTTCCCGGGGTGAGGATTTGAACCAAAGTAATTATGATCCTATGAAGGTACGATCAAATGTTATCCTGGCGAAATCATTGTATATGAACCATTTTCCCCGACGTGAAAATCCAACACCATAAATTGTTTCTTTCCAAATGATGAACTCGGTTTTAATTACTTCCGGTTCCGTATCAGTCAGCTTCCAATCATCATAGTCGTATTACATTATCTTCAATAAGGCAAATGCGTTATTAGTCGACCATGCTTGAGTAGTCGGAATCCCCGGTTGGCTGCTGAAATACTATTCGAGTGCACAAGTACATCCATCGACTCTGATGATAACTATACAAATATTACAAATATATCGGTAACTATAAGACCAAAAAAGATCACCAATTTCACATTTCAACAAACATAACTTTACTTTTTCGTCTTAGGGTATTACATAATAATAGAATTATATTATGTTACATTACAGTATATTATATTACAAACATATTAAATTGTATACATTAGCAAAATATTGGTTCGTAGAGGGCACTTATTCATTTTTCGTCATATGGCCTATAATATGATAGGACCGGCCTGTCACTGAGGTCTACAATGCCAAACCCCAACACACTGGAAAACCACCATGTCCACAAGAAGGTCCAATGCACAAATAAGGTATCTTTTTCATCTTCCGGTTTATACCTAATAGGAATACAGAACAAATAAAAATCACATATTTCTGATCAAAGTCAGCAAGAATTCATTTGTTGTAATGCGATAGTAATTTGAATTAATTCAAAGACAAAAAGATTTCAAACAAAGTTGGTAAAAAAACTCCCTATTAAATACTAAGGATAATAATACAATTGTCTCATTAACTATCTAAAGATACAACACCCCCAATTGGATAAATACCACACCCTATTATATTCAAATTACTAAAATAAACTTTCGATCTAACCAAGTTGGTTTTGGTCTAATGGTAGCTCACTTTGTCCCTTAACCAAGTGGTCGGGAGTTCGATTCCCAACCCTTCCGAATGAAAAGAGATCCTTGAAACTGATAATCTTTTTTACATGATTGGGTATTCATGAAGCCGAAGCACTTGTACAAGTGTGCTCTTCTCTAAGAGTATTGATATGATATTATGCCATCAACAAATAATGAAATATAAACCTTCCATGATATTTTTCAGCCTCTATTTCTTTCTTTTGTAGATCATTTTCAACCTCCTTCACACAAATAATGGGAATTAATTAAAAAGATTGGGTACCCTAAATGGTAATAGGTAAATGGACACCCTTTTTATTATTACCCCAAACATCGGTTACCATTTTTGAAATTTTTCCATATTAGAATATGCTTGTTAGATGTGT
Organism: Mesembryanthemum crystallinum; assembly: GCA_030267885.1. Classification (NCBI taxonomy): domain Eukaryota; kingdom Viridiplantae; phylum Streptophyta; class Magnoliopsida; order Caryophyllales; family Aizoaceae; genus Mesembryanthemum; species Mesembryanthemum crystallinum. Next base: position 19,545 of record BSSO01001840.1, on the reverse strand, counting down.
CACTCCTAGTTTTAAGCCTTGTTCAATTCAATTGAATAGTGTGTGAAAAAAAGTAAATTGCGAAATTGAAACTAATACACTCTGAAATTAACAAAATGAACAAGAGTCCACTTTGGCTGTCAGATATGATTGCAAGTGAAGTATCTTTCAAGGTTGAATAAAATTAAGATTTTACATCCAAGAACAAAAAGTTGCAATCATGAATAGTTCGAAATAGTATCCATATTTTTACTAATGAGTTGATCTGATCCAACTGTACATGTCCTTAAAACAAGTTTGGTTGGGGAGGAGGGAGGTGTTATAAAACCAAGCTTTACAAGCCAAGCTAGCAATCCAGTCACAAAACCTTTGGCACATCAAATGAGTTTAAAAAAAGGCTCACAGAGCTAACCATACAGGGCTGGAATGTGGGACCTGTGCAAAGAGACTGTACATGCTCAAACTCCCCAACCAACTTATATGCCTGGCTTAAGCTTCAAAGTCTTGAGGGCATGAATCAAAATCTCATGGTCATCTTTAAGATTCATATGCCATTTTGTGCTCTTAACATAGCCATCGTAGGGCCAAGGGCGCTGCTTCTTAAGCTTCTCTGTGACCATGAACGCTTAGCGGAATTCTCTTTCTTGTTCCAGCTATCCCCCTGCATAAGTTGTGCTTTTTTCGCAGACAAGGCATCACTTATCTCTTCCCACACATCTTTTTTTCCATTCTCTGTAAAATAAACACAATTTTCACCAAAAAAAATTAAATTTTTAATGTTTCCTCTCATAAACCCAAAAATCCAGCACACACTTGAATTTAGAATCCAAAAGTTTCGGCCTACCAGGAGCAGGTGTTCGCAGTATTCCATTGCCAACATCCGATGCAACATTCTTACTTCTATCTTGCGTTTCATCAATTCCTTTACTGGTTCCTGAAGGGACTGGGATGCCATTTGCTGCTGGGGTTTTAGTGACTTCAGGTTGACTTACTCCTTCGCTGATTCCTGAAGGGACTGGGGTGGATCTTGCTGCTGGGGTTCTAGTGACTTCAGGTTGACTTAGATCACCACGCTTCACGATACGTACATCAACAAGAGATGGGAAATCGATCTGATGAAGATGCAAAATAGCACTACTTTCAATAAAAAGAACAAATAAAAGAATAGAACATGTTATTTAAGATAAAGATGTATAACCGAATGTACATTCCCTAAACACTAATCATGAAGCATTGAAGCATGAATTTGGGAAGCCAGCCAGAAGCCTAACAAGTGCCTAATACCAAAACCGAAACCAAAACAAGCACCACCTCTTTAGTGCACCAATATTACCTACTTATGTCCTAAGGTCAACCCTTGGTTCATTAGTGATCACGAGGCACCATACAAGTCCTCAATATCTCCAATACCAATTCACTTTCCTCTTTATGAGTTTAACTGAGCGTGAAAATTACGCCATAAATGAGCCATGGAAGTGAGCTTAGGCCTGTTCAGGTCCATATAACTCCTCAAGCAACCAAAATTCCCCAAATAAGAAGGATTAATAAAGTCCCAAAATAGGTCAATTCCAAAGGATGAGCCACAACTTCTTTTTCTTAATTAAAACAAACCCGGGATTAGTGACTCATAAATTTCATCAAGAATTTTTTTTTATCAAAAACAACGGGCATGAGGTGGGAAACGGGAAACCTGATATTATGTCCTAAGGTCAGCCCTTGGCTCATTTAGTGATCACGAGACAACACAAAAGTCCTCAACATCTCCATCACCAATCACTATCCTCATTATGAGTACAAACGAGCATGAAAATTAAATCATAAAAAAGGCATGGAGGTGAACCCAGGGTTGTAAATGGTAGGTTGAATTCCAATACAACTCTATAGGTCACCAAAAATCCCAAAATAAAATAGAAAAATAAAGTCCAAAAATAGGCCAATTCCAAAAAATACCCCAAGGGCAGCGCTATTCAAGAGGTGCGCTGCGGCGTACGCCTCAAGCTTCCTTAATTGAGGCATGAGTCATGGTACTTTTGTTGCCTCGTGGATGAAGGGTAGAGAGAGGGAGGAGAGAGTGGTCTAGGCAAACGAAGGTCAACGTCCACTGAGATTCTTAGAGTAAGATAATGTTGAGGGCTTCTAGCCGACGAAGAGAGGTGAGCCAGCTGGCAAGTTCGCAAGTGGGCATTGACCAGCCGCAAAGATAAGAGACAAAGACACAATGCAAACACATTCCTCAAGTCTCTTCTTTTTGTTCGATGCTCGACCCTCTTCTTTCCTCTATTATAAGACTGGCTTGTCTTTTTCACTCCCTCCCTCTTTACAAGATGGACAGCTTTATTATTTGTCTTTATTTTTGTGGGATTTAAGAGTATAGCATTCACAGTAATGCTCAGGCCAGCCCAACTGACTTTTAGTTTTACCACTGCCAGTCAATACGTATACTACACCATGCATTAAATGACCCAAAAGAAGTTTATTTTATAATTTAATATTCATTTTTATTTAAATTTTAAAGAACATGTCTATAAAAGTAAATTGAAATTTTTAATAATTTTTTTTGAGTAGAAAATGTCATAGAATTCATTTATAAATTATAATCATAGATATAAAAATGTGGGCCTAGTGTATGTGAGGCATGCGATTGTGCCTCGCGCCTTGGCGTTGAGGACCCTTTGTGCCCTCAATGCATCTTGTGTTTCTTAGAACCAGCGGTTCAAAATGTTGAATCCATATTTATCTATCGGAAACATGCTCGACATAACAGTCTAAGAGAAGCTTACCATAATGGTTAAAGTTTTTGTCAACCTTGCCAGTTGCCACAGACATGGGGCAGGGTTTTTTTTTTGGGGGGGTTTGGGGGGGGAGAGGGGGGGGGGGGGGGTTTGAGACACTAAATTTGAAGCTTAGATGAAGAACTTGAGCATAGATAAAGGTTCCTCCTGAACTTCAGTAAGACTTGTACCAGTCAACTCGATATAGTTGAAGTCAAACGAAAGTATCAGCTTATGTATAGATGAATTACCTCCAATGATCCATCTTCATTATACAAAGAAGATTGGGGAGGTTGTCCATCATCATCATCATCCCTCTTCTTTTCAATATTAAGTGGATAATCTGGGTCTGGCACCAGCATAATCCTATTGGACTCCGGCTCAAACCATGAAATCTTCCCTATCTGAAAGGGAGGGGGGGTGGATATTGCCACGATACAGGAAGAGGTCAGACTGATTTAAAAATGACATAATTAAGCTTAAGGCAATTAGTAAAGAACGTCACAGGACCAGGGTCATACTCGGAACGAAGACAGCTCTGGGCACCACGATGATGACAGCTCCAATAAACGATATGCAACAATGTCACCTACCTGCCATGCAGAAGCAATGCAGTCCATGAATCAGGAGGAAGCTATTGTATGTTGCTTAGTATCAAGCATGAGCCTTTAAACACATTACACAACAAAGTGTGGACGGCTCTTAAGATACAACAACAACAATAGACGCCGACAACAAACACATGAAAACTCAATTCAAGCGACCTTTGGGAGGTCTAGATAGACCAGCCTTTACCCCTGACAAGCATAGAGGATATTTCTTAAGGATCCTGAAGAATGTTTTGAACAAAAAATTGAAAAGAAAAAATTAAAAATCATAGGGAATATAAATACTGAAAAGTAGTAGTTCAACAAGTTTGAAAGCAGAAAGGGCAGTTGTGAGAAGAGAAAATACTGAAATTAATAGTAGTAGAAATCAAAACAATAATATAATTCAAACTATAGTTATTAGCAACAAAAATAATAGTAGAATTTAGTACTATATAAAAAAAATTAAAAAATTAAAAAGGGAATAATAGGGGTATTAATGATAATGAACATAAGAATAGCAATAACTTAGTTGAGGAGAAAAAAGTGTAACATTAAAAATAAGAAATAGAAATTAAAGTTAGCAAAACATAAATACAATAATATACATGCATACTGAGCAATAAAATTTAACAAGGAAATTTCAAAAAAAAATTCACAGTTATCATATCTTCGCATGGAATAAAACTAGTGATCGCACAAGCACAATAATGCCAAGGGAGCGAGGTAGATTAATTAACTCCAGAAGTCCACAATCACAAAAAATCAGACTTGTAGAATCAAATTGAAACGTGGAAGCTACTTCCCAAACAAAGAGACAGCCAAAGGACCTACATCATGCAAAGAAAGGTAACAATTACGTAGATGAACCAAACCTTAGGCAAGTCAGTTAGAGGCACTAGCTTTTCAAAGTTCATAGCAGCATCACTTGGCAGCTGTTTCCTGGAAGCCTTTGCGCCAGAAGAATGAGCATTATAATCTTTTGATCTCCACAAGGAAGTTGGCTGTTTCTCCCTTCCCCAATTCTGACCTTTCCTTTTGTTTGTAATTCCATTCCACTTGTATGTTTCCTGATGACCGTCCCCATGAGATGAAGTGTAGTCTTGTTGAGGTACATTGGGAGAATCATTATAATCCCTTGAATCCTTCCATGAAGAGGTTGGTTGCTTCTCCTTGCCCCATTTCTGACCTTTTCTTTTATTTGTGATTCCGTTCCACAGAAATGTCTCCTGCAGTAAAGCCCCGTGAGAAGTATAATCTTTGGGAGGATGGTACAAGTAACATTGTTACATACAAGACATTGATGAAATTATAAGTGTAGATCAAAAGCATAGTTGGAAGCACAGTCAATTAGACATGGAGATGGAAGCATATTTACTGCACGTAAAAGTTATTGATTTGTTTTAAAATATATTCAGATAAAAGTAACAGATGTTATCACACANAAAGTTACTCGCCCTTTTAGATATCTTCTCATATGTTACAGCAGGTTTCAGACCAATCTAGACAGTTCTCAAGCAAGTACAAGTTTGGCAAACAGAGGTTTTGTAGTATAGTCTGAAGATATTAAACATATGGTTTCAACAATCATTATAAGGTGTTAAACTTGGTTTCCTCCTCCCCTAGCCATGCAGGTATGGGAAATATTTGCAAAGCATCACATGAATAACATGCAGAAGACCACTTATATAGTATGCATGATATTGCATAATAGTCAATTTATTATCCAGCATCTATGCGACAAAAATCATAAAGAATTCTATAATGCATAAAACTCAGATTCCAGCACTCACTGGAAAGTCAAATAAACATCTCCATTTTTCAGCAGGATGTTATTCAACTGTAATACATAGTTTTCTATCACCCAAGAAAAATGTTTAGTTTATCGTGAAATGTACTAAAGTCCTACTGCATTGAAACTATAGCAATCACTGCTATAAAAATGGATTCTAATATTGACCCGCAACTCCTGTTTCTAAACTTCCCGATACGGAAAAAACTGCTCTGTAATGGGGTGACAGATACGTCGATACATAGTGAAGAACAGCCAATATGACTGAAAGAAGCCAATAAATAGACGACAAATAGCCGAATGGTCAATATGATTCGCACCGTGACAGCAACTTGACACCCATAACATACTTTTACACTATGTTGGAACTGTTAGCACGATGGCGTACTCTGGCCATTAATTTTTTCCCTAGTATAGTCATATAAATCAACATGAAAGTTCACTTGTAAAGAGAGAACTGTAAAATGATTGTCTACCAGTTGAGGGTCTAGTGTCAAACTACCAAGACAGTAGGAATGCACTTGAATCTTAGCTTACTTAGATATGACATTGTTGAAGGCAGGAAAGGTGAAACAACGTAAATCTCAAGAAACATATCAAGAAGTATTAACTTAGTAGAAAACCCACTCTTAAGCCTTTGCTTTAATCAATGCCACAAAGAAGCCTCATGTCTCTTAAGTTGTCAGGCACTCGAGTCCTATCAACCAAATGCAGGTGTACAAGAAAAGAAGTAAAACTATGAAGAGTCACACTCCTGTCTGTTTCAACCAAATTCACAGGTCAAAGAAGAAAAGTGTCGTTACTATACACCAGCAAGGCTGAAAACTTCAGATATTGTTACTATACACCAGCAAAGCTGAAAACTTCAGATATTGTCTCTTTCTAGAGTTAAGAGATTTAAGTTATGGCCATTGACCTACTACAAGTTTGCAACCCATCTGTGCAAGTATGCAAACGAAGTTGATTTGTGGGATTGATTGCTTGACTGCTCTTCTCACGCACCCATCCTTGGATGGAAACTGAATATCACTATCCATCGCTTTTGATTTTTGTTCCTAAACTCTTTTAGTTACGGGGATTAACTACTCCAACATGAAGGGTGGCTAAAAGCAAGCAATTGGATGGGCCACATGTATGGCAGCTGGTGACCTGTTACTAGAAGTGCTGAAGCTCGAACATTATACCAGTACAAAGGTTATTGCATGGTGGTATTTGAGATAATGTGTTCATTAAATAGATAACGGGGACAGCAAAGGAATAAACTGTGTTGGTTATGGTAGCCATTGAATTATTACCAAGTACAAGGGTGATTCATTTTTATTTAAGTGTACTCAACTTTATCATAGCAAACTTACCATAACCAGGAGTAGCAGCTTCTATCAACATAACTATAGCTCCCCCGCCCCGCACCGCGCGGCGCTTTTCTAATCTAAATGAATTTGGTAAAGCATGACAACATCATAAAAAATAAAAAAATAAATAAAAATAAAAAAAAAAAAAAAAAACAAACAAACAAACAAACAAACTTTAAAAGACTCAGCGGTAACAAATAACCTTGTCACTGATTTTACCCCAACAGTACCTAAACATTAGACACTAGTATTGCTATCCAACTTGTTTGTCAATGGACATGTTTCTTACTTTCTTCAAACAAATCAATGGATATCTATATTTTTCTCATGTTAATTAGAAAGGAATAGGGACAGAAGTCATCAAACATGCTAGACACAAATGAACTCCACAACCATGAAAATATAAAATATTGAAAGGACGCATACACTAACAATCAACTTGGAAAGTCAGGCAAACAGGAATTAGATTGTCGTAAAGCACACCTTTGCTACTTGATCTTTTTGAACATCCCAAGCCTTTCTTTTTTCTGAGTCACCTTCCAAATCATTATTTTCAGTTGAGTGAACATCCCAACCTCTTGTTTCTTGATTTTCTTGAACATCCTTCACTGCAATCAAAGGATATTTTTGTAAGCCAAAAATATTGCCAAAACAGCAAATATGTAAAAAAAAAATAACCATGATATCAAGATTTCCACAGCAACTTCAGACATTTAATAAGTATGCAGCTCAACAGGATGATTTAAACTTATACTACACATTAAAGATACGAGAGAAAAAGTCAAGTAATTCATCCAAGGCATTACCAAAGTGGAGGAGAGTTGGTAATACAGACTAACACTGTTAAATTCAGGCCTCAAGATGCAGGTAAAATGAAGAGAAGCAAGAAGTTGGGCTGTTCCACAGTTATGAGAACAAACACAAGTACTACTTACAGTATATAGGTGATTGGCAACAACTACACTACCCTATAACAAGAACATTGCATCTAAAGATGGCCAACCGATGTGTCATGGCTGCGGGCCTGGCTCCAAGACATACAACCCATTGCACAGCTAGTGGGGTTCGTGCTGGGTCGTGTTGCCTCACCCCTAGGGGCGGCCCAAGTGGCACAGAGAGTCGTGCCTTTGGGCCACCCAAGGACCACCCTCATGCCCAAGATTTTATGAAAAAATTACTTTTTTTACTTGTTAATTTTATGCCAGTGGGTTTTTCCTAGAATCCTGGCACGAGCATGACCCACAGCCAAATCGTGCCTCGTGCCAGGCTGGCGTGCTAAAACTTCATTCCATATTATTAAAAATCACAATTCAGCAAAGCTAATTACCAAAGTAAGAGTCAGGTTCTTTTTGTTTCTCAGTTGNAGGATCAGCCATAAGCTGCAGTTCAAGTTCGCGATTAGGGCTCGTTACGAAGTCTCGGGTATGTTGGGTGACTTGGGTCAGGCGGGCTCCAACCAGGCCAATGAGCACAGTTTCGAGCATGAAGAGAGTGAAGAGGGTGTTGGGACAGCCGAGAAAGGATGTGTTAAGTATCGATGAGAGTGCAACCGGTGCTGTGGGGCAGGGGCAGGGTGGGGCGGCGACAGAGTTGGCGCCGATGTGGCAGGTGAAGAGCTCCGGCTTCTAATGCTGATAAAAAGGACTTCATTTGGGCATTTGATTAGAAACAATTCTGAAAATGTTGGCTTGAATTTAAATGGTGTAAGCGGGAGACATTGCAAGCAGAGGAGAGAGAAACTGCAAGCAGAAGAGAAAGAAGAGGTGAGGGAGAGAAACACAATGAGTGGGTGAAGTGAGAAGAGTAAAACACCATAGGGGGGTGCCGTTTCTCTTTAAAANAAGGTGGTGTTTTATTGAAAGAGAAACGCCATGGTCCTTGGCGTCTTTCTCGTCGTTAGGCCCTGTACACACTTGCTGGTAGTTTAGGGATTAGTTTTTTAAAGCTGTATTTTAGGTTTTATTTTATATATAATTCATACTTTTGAATTTCACGCTACTTTAAATGATAGTTTAGTCATTTAACTTCTTTTCTTAATTAGTTTGCACAAACCTAAAATGACACTTATTTGAAAATGGAGGGAGTAAGTTACTTATACCATAATGCTCCACTCTTTCTTTTTTCAGATATTGGCATCAGTGCTTTGCCTGACTAATCCCAGGTTAATAGCCAGGAAAACCTCAACTAGCCCCAAGGGGGCTTGAACTAGGGACCTACAGAATAAAGCTCTTGCCAATTGAGCTACTGACTCAAGGTTTAAAGCTTCACTCTTTCTGAACTCCCAAATCCCGTTGAAGTCAATTAATTAAAGACAATAAAACCCGCCATTGTTACATCTAATGCAACTAATTTATGCTTTGGAAGAAGGCATATCTGAAAGGCAAAGATGGGAGCGGTATAACCTTTTCCAGAAGGTGTGAAGCGTATGTGTCCAGGTCGGATCAATACAGGAACAAGGTCACCGTCTGCATCACTTTCGTCATCTCCTGAATCTGCATTCAGATCTTTCAAAGGTATTTCTCTCTCACAATGCTGCCACAATATAAATATGAAAGTCATTTACAATATTACTAGATACAATAACAAAAATCCAATTATGTCTTACAGTAGCATTGGATTTTCCATTGCACGTACTCTAACTCACACATAGATCAACCCAATGCTTTTTACCTTATCCATTTCACCATTTGCACGATGCTCCTTTCTCCACTTCCTCTGTAACCTTTTGCGCCTAGTGCTTCTGCATACCTGGACAAGGAAAGGGCAAAAAGCGAAGTATAATTATCGCCAGGTGAACACACAATTTAACAGCTAAGTCCTTTAAACTAACCCCATCAATTGGACTACCCATAAGAGATTGATATACATAAGACAAGGATCAAGACAAGAAAAGAAAACTTAGGATGCAACCCTCTGCAACTGATAAGAGCCCACTTGAACTTGTGGGAGAAACCTTGGAAATGAAAAGTGAAACACATACTAAACAAAGCATACTTTTGTAATTAATGGGTTCCCTAGACATGTAAGATTGTTGTCACACTCTAACGAATGGGAAGCACCTGATGTACGTGGCACTACTCATGCGAGCCCTTGGAGGTTTGTAACCCAGGTTTTGTCTTCCTTCCTCCCGTTTGTAAGGTTTAATCTTGGCAATGGGTTACGGCTTCGTTTTTGGGAGGATGGTTGGGGAGAGGTGCAGCCTTTGTGCTTGAGATTTCCAAGAGTATTCCAGCTCTTAATACTCCATGGGTCTCCTATCTCTGAATTTTATTCTTCTTCCACAAACTCATGGAATATGCATCTACGAAGAGCGCCACAGGATTGGGAGATGGGGGAGTTGACGTCTCTGCTTGAATTTCTGGATTCTATGCAGCTTGTGGATTGCGAAGATTCTAGGATGTGGATTAGTGATCCTTCTGGGGAGCTCTCTTGTCGGTCATTTCTTCAACAGTTGGGCCGGCCCTCACAACAGCAAGTTTTTCCTATTACAAAGTGGTTGTGGAAGGCGAAGGTACCAATGAAGGTACGGGCATTTGTGTGGACGTTGGTGTTGAACAGGATCAATACTAATGATTTACGTCAAAAAAGAAGACCAAACTTAGCTCTTTCCCCCAATATGTGTGTGTTATGCCGGGCGGATAGTGAGTCAGCACCACATCTTTTCTTGAGCTGTAAAGTAGCAAGGGCCCTCTGGAGTAGATTGTTTGCTGTGATGGGTGAGACATGGGTGTGCCCGGCCACTATCCTTGACTTCTTGCAAATACGTTCTGTGGGTTTTGGTGGGAGGAATTGCAATACTTTGGTGCATTTGGTTGGAGAGGAACGCTCGGGTGTTTTCTGGTTTGTCTATGTCTGTTGATATGGTGTGGGATAGGGCAGTCTTTATAGCTTCTTTATGGGCTAAGTCTGTTGGCAGTTTTGGGGGCTATTCTATGTCACAGATTATTGGTCATTGGGCCGACGTGTAAATAGATTCTCTCTAGAGGACTTCTGGTCCTCTTAGGCTGTATTGCTGAGTTCTGTTTAATATATTCTTTTTTCTATCAAAAAAAAAAAAAAAAAAAAAAAAAGATTGTTGTCACACTATATTGAGCCATTCCATATGAATCACAATTTCCTAAAATTGAGACAAGTCTCAATCACAGTTTCCATGAACACAATTGACATGCATGGAGTAAAGTCACCCAGTTTTTGAAGTTATTAGTATGGAAGTGTCAGATTAGGTAAAAACAACAGAAAAATAGACGGGCCTGTTCATGCATATGACAATTCCATCACCAACCTTTTTAGCTTTATCAGGCACCTGAGATACCGGTGAAGTCTTTTCCCTACTTTCATCAGGTTCACTGCATTGCCTAAACCAAGATGCAAGTGAAAAAGTAAGTCTAACATTGATTAAACAGATGACAACTGAGTAATTCCATAACCAAGAATGTCTGCTATTATAGCAGAAACAATATTTAGCACAGCAAATTTACAAGCCACTAAAGTAAGGGAATTTAACAATGTCTCAATGCAACAAACACACCCCACAAACCCCATCGACCATGAGAAAAGATCGGGGAGAGAGAGAGAGAACATAGCAATTCAGTGTCTATTTATTGTTCAATGTGGATCTTTCAGAAGCTATGTACATCTTGAATTTCCCTAGATCTATATTGAACAATAAACAGACACTGCATTGCTATTTCCTTTCTCTCTCTCTCTCTCCCTGATATTTTTTCATGGTGGGTGGGGATTGTGGGGTGCGTTTGTTGCATTGAGACATGATTAAATTCCCTTACTTTAGTGGCTTGTAAATATCATGCATACTATGCAAAGTGCACCAAAAAAAGGGGTGTTAACAATGCACAAACCAAGTTCATGATGAGCGAAAAGAATAAAACGTTGAGATTTTTGGTGCACTTTGCAGGGACATAAGAACAAATGTAAGATTATATAAAGCGTACTCCTCAGAATCAGATGTGGCCTCCAGATTTTTGGTGCCCTTTACACGGACACCAGGTTTAGATATAAGATCTAGTTTATTCCTTTCATGTTTTCTTTTCTTCTGAGGGGTACGTTCACAGCTAAGGACATGCTTCTTCTGGCCACTTTCAGGTGTTATCTGCCGCTGTCTCTTTGCCCTGTAATGAAGGTGAAAAAACCATAACAACCCACGAAACTACAAGATAAAGCACATATGAGACAAAAACATACAGCAGTGGAACACAGAGTTGAAACACCCTTGAAAAAGATAACTTTCAAAAAAGATACAACATTGCATATAGCTCAGAAACATCTTCACATTAAATAAAACCAAACTCCAGTTTATATTGATCTCTGAAAGGAATAACAATCATCCACAAAAAGTAACTCCAATGACTTCCATACAAATCCAGCAAAACATTCTGGAATATAAAAGCATTCTGACAGCAGTGAACAGATATTTAACATGCCAATCCTGTACTTGCTTATCCAGAACAAATTAGAATAGCACCAATGTAAGGCAACAGAATTAAACACATAGAAGCAAGTATGACAAAAGGGTACATGTTACGAAGATAGTTTACATTAGTGAATAGTGGTACGAGAGTGACGATACAGCTTTTTATGCATATTAATTACGTGCCGGACATGGAAAGAAGGAACTCTGCCAATTTTGTCGACGGATTTCACAGGAACAGAAACACGGTGGAGAATAAAAGGATATAATCATAGAACAAAAAGAGTTACAGAGACATACTTGGAGCTCTCAACTTTGCTGGAAGCTTTTCTCTTCTTAGAGGCCACATCTCTACTAGGAACTTTTTCTACAGGCAATATGTTCTCCTCTGCCTCATGTTCATCCTCATCAGTTTCACTTTGGTAGCCCCCAGTCTCTTTATCAAACTCCTCATTAGCCAGAAGCCTGATGCCTGACGGTAATGGTTGTTTCTCTACAACTTCATCTTCAATAAAATTCTTCACCCCTTCAATTTCCCTCGTAACATCACGCAGGTTTGTTCCTTTCCTTTTCACACTGATATAGGGACATTTATTTAAAGGTAACTAAGCAGCTATGAATGCCTCTAGAAGAATAAAAGGAAGTGTAGTCTCATGGCATATTATATGACATCACAAAGATGAGGACGCAAAGTATCTAGTACAACTAACCGTATTAGATCTTTATCCTTCAAAATGGAAGTTGACTCAAATGGTGGAAGAACAAAACCGTCCATCTGCAAGAGACTGGCAATCCTCAGTGCAATGACAGAGGTAATGTACACACATGGACTCCCACAAATACAGAAATACTGCCAGTGCCCAAAACATTTCTAAAAGCAGTCAATTCCTACAATTAATATGGTTAACAATCACCATACAGAGTTTACTTGAAATATTGATCAAAGACGTGATGGTATGACTCTATGAGCTTCAAATACTCTCATACCATTTATTTCCCTCAATTAATCACACTTATTATCCGTACAACATATTATCAGAAGGCCGAATTACTAGTTACTACCATCCGGAAACTCCAACACATAACCAAAATGGAAGTTTTTTGAAATTGAAGCCAATTTCCCATATTTTTGGACCTGTCTTTACCTAGTACACAGCAACACTCGCAAAGACAGATAGACAATAAGATCAGTAGTAGCAACTACCCACCTGAAGCTGCACTAATAGGGATCCACCTCCCCTGCTAAACATAAGAAACAACGTATTTGAGAAACTCGTGAACTCCCTTGCCCCACACGCGTCTTCATTTTTAGGTTCATTGGTAAGTGAGTTTCATCTTCTGTTTTTTAAAAAAGTGACACTCATTTATGAGAGAAATTACTATGCTGATCATACACAAGTCTGGTTGGCAATAATCTTGGCTTACTTGCAAAGTTACAAGACAATCAATGGCCCCAACTTTCTTACAAGACGATCAATGGCTACCCAGAAATAAGCCACTCATTCCCCCTTTCCCTTTTAATAAAAAACAATGAACCGGCATTCAATCACAAGGCAAATCATCGGCACAGGAAACCAAAATTTACATGCCTAAAAGATAAATAAAAATATATGCCACTCATCACTCACTTTGTATTAAGTTAATGAAAATCAAACTAAAGCAGTATTTATGTGTATATTTACAATGAAATATGTCGCACATTCTACAAAAAAAAAAAAAAACATCTTCTTGAACAATATATACAATGCATCTCAACAAGCAACCACTAGTCTTCCCAAAAAAAAAAAAAAGAACAATTCCGGAGCAACTTTATTTTATCACTATCACTACTTCATGAAACAAATTAAACCCAAACCCAGAAACAACAACAGCAACAAGAACAAAACTTGATCAAATTCCTTTTTCCCTTTTGCCCCAAAAAAGAAAAAAAAAAAAAAAGGATGGGGTGATTAAAGAAGTAATGAAATCAGCAATGGAAGTAGAAAAGAAAGGGGGAAATTAGGGCATGCAAGTGCAAGAGGAGGAGAGAGAAGTTACAGAGAGGGAGATGCCATTAGGGCAAGTATCATGGAGGTCGAAAGAGTGAATGATGTAGGAAACGACGTCGGAAATGGTGTCATGGTGGGGTTTAAGCAAAACCCAAGAGCGTCTGAGACCGTCTTTCTTCTGGGATTTGCTCAGAATCTCACGATCCTGAAAGATTACCCGCAACCTCAGAGTCGCCGCCTCCATCGCGACGGAAGAGAGAGAGAGAGAGAGAGACTGTGTTTGTCTGAGGGAGGTTTTTTCGCCGGAGAGAGTGAAAGTGAGACTGAGAGCTCACACAATAAAGTCTCCACCTGTGTTTGCTGGGTTTTCGTTCGGCAGGATTTTGCCACATAGGTAATCCAATGGTCTTTTTTTTTTTTTTTTTTTTTCCGTTGGCGTTGGTAAGGAAGGAACTTTCATGTCCGAGGTGATCCCTTAATCATGACCCGTATAATAAGTTTTAAATAATTTATAAGTGGATCAATACCTATTTGATCTTTTTTTTTTCCCTCTCCATTTTACTATTTTAAAATCGAGGATGGGAAATTTATCGCAAAAGTCATACGATATTTACTACCTCAGTCTCGAAAAGTCACACATTATAAACTAAAATGTTCAGAGGTCGTTTGGTTGACATAGATAAACACAGGAAATGTAGATAAGTGCTAAGTTATTTGGTTGGAGAAAATGTAGGAAGTGGAACTTCCGAGAAAGTTCTACTTCTCTGAAAACGGGAAAGTCACTAACGACCACTTAATTTATTGTCAGCTTCATACCCTCTAACAATGTACTCCCTCCGTTCTCTAAAGAAGGTGACGCTTCGTTTGCAGAAAACCAAGCATCACCTTATTTGTAGAACGGAGATATTCAAGTAATTCAACAACATGATGCATTTTTTTTTGAGATCTCAACAGTTGGTATTGGTATAGATTCTTTGAACCACTACAAATCTATGCAATCTATCAAATCTTCATGTTGGGCTCAAACATGACCCAAATTTGAAGGCCATGTTTGTTTCAAAGAAAAACTTACTCCCATTAATGATTTTCAATAGGAAAAAATTCCAAGGAAAAATAAAAAATTGATCTCAATCTTATGTTTGATTTCAAAACAATTTGTGGAGATTTAAGGACAAATCCCCATTGTTGGGCATCCATCACTGTGATAGCAGCTCCTATGATTATGCCTAAGCAAGATCACTACAAATTAGTTACCCACAATTACATAGTAGCAAAAGACTGAACGAATAATACAAGCTTGATGAATAGCCCATTTAACAGACTCAAGTGAAAAGGCCGACGTTTAGCAAGAGCCAAAAAGAGCCACAGAAAACCATCCAAATTTCTCCCTCGGCATCTTCTACTCAAGTTTTAGGATTTTTATAAACGCACAATAAGTATCAGGAAAATCACATCTTTCACTGTTTAAGCAGGTTGGTTGTGGCTGGTAATTTGTTGTCGATTAGACGTTCATCTGTGTCACACACTAGAAGATCAATGGAGTGCATCACCATTTCACTATCATGGCAGTCATCACTGGCAGTAAGAAATTTACAACAGAGAAAAACAATGGGGCCTGACAGGCCAGTATTGTAGATACTCAGACTACTTATATTACTTGAGTAGCCTCTTCTCTTTGTTACATGCAGATACACGAGGGCTTGAAGCGCCACGTGATGCTTGGATCAACAAAGTCAATTGAATTGTAAAAGAAAAGGTTAACAAGCAGTATAAAACATTGCACGATGTGTGGAAACCAAATTGCTCCATGCTATATGTCCAGTCTAACTACTTGCAACCACCAAAATTTATATTTATTTTGGTAACTACAATGAGGAAATTGAACAGAAACATGCAAAGCCTGGATGCAGCCACGAACACCTCCTTCCAATAGCTTCTATAGTCCCCTGCAGCATTCCAGCAGAAACCATAAATTAACATCTCACATATCAACTTTCACTAAGCAGGCAGAGTGAATTTTCTTCTCGACATTCACATGCATCTATGTGCCTTGGCACAATTCAAGTTAAGAGGAAATAGGACCTAAACATCATAAGTGACTTCTGATCCCGTACCCTCTAATTTCATACAAAGAAGCTTCTTCTTTCAAAACGCTACCACATGACATATGCCTTTCATTGAGGACTAAGTATGTTTTTTATTGGACATATGTTGGCATATGCCATTAACTCGTAATGAGGTGTATGTTAAAGAAGAACTTCTATTATCGAATGAATCATTGTAAACCACATGATTGAATGATACAGTGGGGATTCAGCATCTTCTTTGTGTCTTTTGTGAATATGCCAGCAACGGAGTTACATATCGGCAAGATGGTGTCATGGTGATGATGTCAGTGACAGACTGAAGATAATATAGGCCATACTTGTGAAGCTCAAGGCATTTCAGTTTTAGAAGTTGGCAGGGTGAGGAACATTCAGCTTCAAGATGAAGTGGGAAAGCTTGCAGATAGAGTGCTACAAGAAGAAAATGAAAGGGTAGACATAGCTGATCATCTTGCTGCCTTTCTCTTGGGGAAAAGTTGAGAAGTTGGCTTCAAGTAATACGTGGAGAGATTTTGTCATTCACAACATGGAGGCTGAACTAAATGAAATATATGAGGAACTCTGAGAAGGTCACACCGTCTTTACAATTTGGCCCATCCCAGAATCTAGGTGATTTGGAGACTAGCAGGTCCAACACCTGTAATGTGTTCAACTCATATACTAATGGCCCCACTGGCCTTGAGCCCATATCTGTCGAGATTGCTAGGTTAAGAGTGGATTTGCTCCAAAATTAAGCAGCAGATAAACTTTGAGGCCTGACAAAGAATCATTCAGAGATTCTTCAAAAGGTAGGGAAAATTACTCTAAAGAAGGCATATATAAGGTTTGGTCCTAATTCACCCTCAAGCCATTAATAGAGTGCTAACATTCATAACAATGCAGATTGCAGAGGAGGGAACACTTTTATTATGCTGTCACATAGCAGCCAGAGGGTCCTTCCCCTTGGCGTGGTTAATAGGGAAGATATTAGCATGAAGAAAAAGAAGTCTTCAATAAGGAAGGAAGGAAAAATGGGGTGAAAGTAATAAGGTTCAAAAAAAGATCTTACTGAGTTTGAGCAATGGGATCCTATTTGTGAGAGAAGTAGCAGTGGTGATAATATGGAGGCCGACCAGAATAAGGCTAAGAAGACTTCAAATTTTGGAAGGGTGATAGAACTTAGTACAGATATTGATCAAGTCGTCGTTCAAACTTCATCAGAAGTTAGGAGGACTGCTAGATTTGCACAAAGGATGAGAAGGGGATCTAACTGTTCTGTGTTGAAGGTGAGTGGCAGTGCAGACACTCATCTGATCCTGTTAACATTTGAATCAGAAGCAAGCTACCTGGTTCTTTTCATTTAAGTGGGGTGATATCTTAATTGTGCCTCTAGGACATGAACGTCATCTTTAGGTGCTTCAGGGGAGGCGTTCTTTGTTATCATTTAATGGCTTTAGTTCTCTTTGTAAGTATCTCGTGTTGTCCACATGGGACTATGGAGGTTACCTATACTATTGATGTAATTTCCTTATTACTTCCATGATATCAACCAATTACCGGAAAAATCAATAGATCCTACAATGGGTAATCTTTGGGAGTAGAATTTTTGTAGCTTGCAGTAAGGTCAAAACATACAGCCATAGCTATTACTATATTCGCAAATTCACACTCATGATTCAAACAACAAGCCGCAAACTAGAATCATCTCTACCAGAAAAAAAGCAAACTCAACCATCCCCTATAAGTAGCTCAATACCAATTGTCATTAACAAAAACTGTTTCGGTACTCAAATCACTTGTTTCAAGTTCCCTAATTTAGCATCAAATACCCCTTGCACCATCCCAAAATAAAATTAAAACCCTACTGTTCACATACTCTTCAAAGGTAAAGATGAATTTTTTATAGCTATCAGCTAAAAACTGCAATTAAAGATGAACTTTTGATAATTCCGTTGGCCATTGCTTCTACCACAATACCTAATCAGAGTCACACAGACATTAATTGCAGCATAATGCCTATATTTCGACTAATAAACTGCACCAAAGCTTGCATTTACAAAAATTTCGTATCGCATCTAAAATTAAATGAAACAAAATCGAACCATGAACTTTTTTTTACGACAAAATTTACCTGACTTTCTTGATGAGAATCGATTGGAGCTTGCGAGCGAGCTCCTGGGACTGGATCTTACGCTCGAGTAACTTGCGTGCAAGAACGCGCTTCTCGGAGTTCTTGATGTGATGAATTTGCTCATTCTTTATCAGCCGTTCGATCCCGCTTGACGTCATCTTTCGTTGCATTAACGACAGAGCTTGCTCTAGGTTACCGTTTACCACCTTGACTCGGATCCCCCGCCATTGTTGCAGCGACGAGCTCGCCGAGTTGACGGCGGTGCTCGGCCGCTTCAGCAGACTCGCTAGGTGACTCGCCGCCGAGTTCATTTCCCGAGTTGGGGTTTTTGGGTGGGTTTGTATTTGTCGCCGGTGAGGCGGTGATGGAGTGAGATGGGAGAGAGAAGTAGAACTGTGGAAAAAGAGTCGAATGGGCCAGAAAAAATGAGCCCAGCTCAATCGAAATATGTAGGGATTAACCCAATTTCGTACTAACCCAAGTTTATCTTTTGTTTAATTTTTTAAATTAAATATAAATTTAACCCCAACTCGGTGCGATAAATATGGTGAGGATTAGATGGTAATAATTTAGTGCTGATTACGAATTGGGAGGTCCATGAGGTCCCCATTTGACTCTAAAAATGGACGGATACGGATAAGGTATTTTGGTCAATTTATAAAGGTTCGATCCGTTAGCCTGTCCCTATTCATGGGTGTAAAATACATGTCAAGCTCGCCCCCTTTCCCGTCCCAGACTCGTTTTTATCAGTTATAGATGGTATGAACCTATGAGATAGAATCATCCCAAATTATAGAAATTTCAAGTAATGCCCTCAGTCGGATATATTTAAACGTCTCCCCCACGCTAGGTGGTAGATGTAATGAGGCAACTATAATCCTAAAGATACTCTTTTTTTATATACTTATAATCAAGTAAACAAATAGAAAACATAATGGGAACTCTTTTACTTTTAACCTCGATGTTGGGGATTCAAATATTATTTTAAATATATCATAAATAAAATACGTTGATTTTATCATCCTCATCCATTATTGAGTATAGTTCAACATAATTATTTTGAAATCAACATAGTTAAAAAAGAATTGATATAGCCTCCTAAAGAATTGAAGCCCATTGAGCTGTTAACCTTTTTGAAGTCGCTCTTGGAAGATTTGGATTACTAATTGCAAAGTTATTGGCACAAAATCATGTTATTGTGGAGAGTGACTCCCTAATCTAGATTCAAAAATCACACAAAATTCAGTTGGTTCGTATCGTATTCCTTTAACGCGTGAAAATCTCTCAATTATAAGTGGACCTTTCTATCTGTGTGATTTTTACCATGTAAAGTGAGTGAGTAATGTCGTTGCACACTTTTTAACTAGACTTTGTCCAACTTCAGGCGATGAGCTTGTATACATATACAAACTAGTTCGTAATCCCGTGCGATGCAC
>BSSO01001839.1:0-21622 GCA_030267885.1 Mesembryanthemum crystallinum | reverse complement strand
GTTTTCGAAAATGTTTTTACGGGGTAGGGTATTGCTTACTCGTTTTCCCTGACTTTGTTCCTTTTGTATTTTGTTTTCTTTTCTCCCTCCGTGTTACAGAAGATGATGATGCTTGGTGAGACCGCTGGAATTATCGGAATGGATTTCATGGGAGATTTTGTAATAGAATTATTGAGACATTTATTTTGGATATTTGGGATTTTGGTTTTGCTTAATTCAATAACCCAACTAGATAACATTTAGACAATTTGGTTAATAAATAGATGTATTTCTTTTAATTAATTCATTAGCCTTGCATTTATTCTCTTTTGAATAAATGTGGCGGTAATACCCCAGATTTTCTCTTAATTTAAATGTGTTTTCAAAATGTAAAAAGGGTTTTTATTATTTAAATAAAGTATTAGAAAATTTGGGGTGTTACACTTATCCCACTCATTAAAATGATGCATTACATTGTAATTAAAATTACATCCAAATAAACAGCCATAGTGATATAATGTTCGAATTTATTTAAATCTCTAATTTGTGGTTAAGTATATTATGAACAAAAGAAAAGAAGTAGCTACGACATTAAGAGCAGGCAACTATAAGTTTATAAAGTCCTGTTTAGCATGGTTGACAGTTGCCAATTTTTAATTTTTTTTAAAACTAAAAATAAATTATTGAAAATCACTTTTCTTTTTTGCTTTCCACTTTTTTGTTGTCGATTTGAAAATTAAATCGAGAATTATTAGCAAAAATAGAAAAAAAAATCAACTTAATTTTTTTTCTATAAAGAGTTGATAAATTTTCAAAACCACTGACTCGCAACTCACCCTGTATAGTAAGTTTTTATATATCATGAGTTGATTGGTTTCATCCCCTTTACTTGGTTGTCAATTTAGTGGATTTGATGTGTACATTGTTTTCATGGTTTCTTGTTGCTTTGGTGCTCAGCCCTACCCTGAACTAGGGCAAGTGGGGTGACCGCCATGGGCCAGTGGTCAGAGGGGGCCTAATCATTTAATATTTGAGCAATTAAGTAAAGTTTGACTGTGTTTAATTTAAAATAAAAAAAAAAACATAATTTAATGACTAGACCTGAGAATTGATCAAGCTAAGGGACTACTTAGCAACCTTTCGTCATTCGCCACGCTCGTAATTCCTTTGAGTTCCTAACCTAATTTCACATTTCAAGTCCTAAAACCCCATTAATGAAATGCACACTCTAATAATAATGAATATTAAGAGATTATGTCATGCAAAGATGAAGTAGTATTCGAATTTGAAAAGTTATTAAGATCTCCATTGTTTTGGCTTTGAATCTTCACGTTTGATTTTATTTTTCTTTTATTGGATTGAGAGTTTGATATTTGTATTGGAATTTTCGAAAGTGGCAAGAGGTAGCTTCCCAAATGGATCATCAGGCTGTAAAAATATCAAACTTTTTTATTTTTCCCCTTTTTCTGTTGGGTTTGAGATTAGACCTCTATCTTTGTTGTTTTGTGTTTACTTTTTACTAATCCTTTTAAATTGTTCCCCTCTTGTGTGTTTTTCAATTCACAAGGAAATTTCATTTATTGTTCCAAGCATGAAATCCCAAAATACGGATTTTTAATAAAATAATACCCAATTTACAACTTTATAAAAGATAATATCCAAATTACCGTCCACGTCACCAGGCGTTTCTAACAAGGAAAAGGCCACATATAAGAACAAATATGTACTCCTTGAGGTGAACATTTAGATGCCCATTTAAACATCTAACCGTTTACTTTTTTTTTTTTTTTTTTTTTTTTTTTTTACTATACTAGTTATAGCACTATTCTTAATATTGTGGTAAAACAAAAAGAAAGTAGGAGTAAGAAATAAAGAAAGAAAAAGAAGAAAAACACTACTCCTAATATTGGGCCACCATTGAGCTTATTTCAAAGTCTTGAGATATGTCAGGACATATATTTGGGCCTAATAGTAGGCCATATTTCGAACTGAACTGGTTTATGGCCATGGTCTGTATCAAAATTGATACTCTAGTTTACCATAAACTAAACATTTGCTTATCAATTTAGCCCAAGAACGTGTAGAAGTGAAACCACCTACTACAAAAAAAATGAGTTGGTCCATGAAAAAAGTCAAAGAATGAGTGCCAATTAATGCATGCTTCATTTTGAGGTCCATTTCAACACCACGGGTCTTCCAATTTTGGACCACTAGTAGCTTTTTATTTCCCCTCTAGTCTTGGACAACTACTGAATAGTCAACTCGTTAGGATCTATTTATTTATTTTATTTTTTTCCCTCCTTCCTTTGGCAAGGGGAGGCACAAAAGTCGACAGAATCGAACCTTCAACCTTATGATCAGATAAGATACTTTTATCTACATCTTTTAATTCCTTATTCCTTATATGTAAAATTGTTGTGTAACTCACTTAATCTAACAAGTGATCATAATTTTTCAAAAAATATTTATTAGTTTTTCGAATTGTTTTAGAATGAAGTCGTCATCTGTTTTCCAACAAAGACATAGTGATAGGCCTGGCAAATTAATACTAAGGATGTGTGAGACCGTTGCTTGCATGTAAGATTTTATGTTCTTTTCTATATTAGCAATTGCTAATTGCTAATTGGTTCGACTGTCTTCAAAATTATATCATGAGAAGAACAAATATTTCACCAAATTTTTATTACCACAACAACATGTGTACCTTAGCATCTCTCATTGATAAATGGTTAAACTTTCAATATTGATAAGAAAGAGTGACAATAATATTATCAATACCCTAGATATATGAATGCACAACTATCTTGAGTTTTTCTTCACATTATGCCCATCTTTTTTCTCACAAAAATTATTGTGCATGTACCCAGACATCTAATGGATAGATGTCATGGTAAAAAAAAAAAAAAAAAAAATGTCTAGATGTAGATAAACGTTGAATTTAGAACTTAAGTCTCTGATTATATACCATATGTTTGAAAAACTTTACAAGCTAGTTAGCTCATGGCATCTTCTGTAGTACAACTACTATATTACTTATACCACGGTAGTTGCAAGTAGTTAGTTAAGTTTATTTAATTTGTCACAACCTAATCTGAGCGAGGACAACTGGACAAGTCATGACTTAAACACTAGATTAGGAATTCAAGTCTTATACAGAACACATACACGTATTTATTCGTAGGATATCCGCAGTTGTACCGCTGTAAGTTAAAAGGTGCCTTTAGCCACGCCACCAGGAAAAACAAACAAAAAAAAAAAAAAAATCATGTCAGGACATATATGTACAATTACTAGAATTGATAAGATGAGACTTGAAATAGTTGGGCTAATTAATTTTTGGAAAAATTTCAAAAGGGGTACCTAACGTTTGGGGTAATATTAAAAAGGGTGCCTGGCATTTACATATTCCCATTTAGGGTATCTAACCTTTTGAATTATTTCCCATTTAGAGTCCGATTGTCGACATCATGAAAAACTCTGTTAAAATCGTGAGTAAGAGTTTATTTCATGGTTTTGACACTCGTATCAAGATTTGCTTAGAAATTTACCTTACGAACTTCTACAATCTATCGAGCCAAATCACTTGGATTCGTGTACAATCTTGTGCAATTTTGATCTGAAAAGTTATGCCATCAGCAAGTAATGAAGTATAGACTCTCTATGGACATTTCTCAACCTCTAATTATTCCTATTGTGGACTATTTTCAACTTCTTTTAAGTCTCTTGCAAGTAGCCGAATATTTATCTTCAAACTCCTCCCATTTTCTAATGCAGACCCCTTTTAGATTACATATTCTCTCAAAACTTTGAAAACTTGTAACAGAGTTTTTTACGACATCAGCCAATTGGACCATAAATGGGAAATAATTCAAAAGGTTGAGTACCCTAAATGGGAATAGGTAAATGTCAGGTACCCTTTTTATTATTACCTAGGGCTGGTCACGAGCCGAACCGAGCCGAACACCAAGCAAGCTCGACTCGACTCGTTTAGAAATAATCGGGTTCGAGTTCGAGTCGAACTCTAAAATTGGGTTTGAATTCGGCTCGAATGCTAATTACAAAGTTCGAGTTCGAGTTCGAATTCATTTAAACATATAATTTTTACCTTAATCTTCCACATCATATTGGTTAAAACAATATTTCAAAAATAACATGCTAAATATTATGTAACTTTTGTTTGAAAATAACTATATGACGTAGTATTATCTTAAGGTTTGTTTAGGCTTGCGAGCCGACGAGCCGAGTACTGTTGAGCTCGAGCTCGACTCGTTTAAAGTTCGAGCCGCGAGTTTGAGTTCGAGTTCGGCTCATTTACTAATCAAATCGAGCCTGAGCCGAGCTATAGTCGAACCGATCCCGAACTGCTCGCGAGCGGCTTGACTTGTGGCCAGCCTTATTATTACCTCAAATGTCAGGTGCCCTTTTTGAATTCATATGCTGCTCCTCCGCAATTTGCTGCTGAGTGATTCCCCTTTGTGACAACAAGAAAAACAAGTGTGGATTGGGTCTCAAAAAGTCCCCCTGCTTCAATTGCCTCTTTTGATGCTAAACACTGGAATTTGCCAGCTGGTTGTTATTGTTCCTATATATTTCCATTTTCTCTTCAATTCCTTTAATTTGCATTACACTTACACATTTGCATGCCTCTCAATTCTCATCCTCAGATCCTCTCATAGTCTTTCTCTCTCTCTCTCTCTCTCTCTCATTACACAGTAAAATAGAAGAAGTAATGGTCCTACCCATGTGACTCTGCTTCTTCCAAGCACCTTTTGACAACCCCCCTTCACTGCACTGCATGCCTCAGACATCCTTATGCTTATACCCTTTTTTTACCCCCCCCATCTCCTCTTTTACAGCAGGCAATAATATGTACGTATACCTTAAAAAAGTGCTGGTCCGTGGACTGGTCATATATAATCATAGTTACTCCTGTTATGCTAGTGGTAGAAGTAGAACTGTCAAATAGGCCAGGTCGAATTGATTAATTTAGATAATGCTTTTAACTTCGGGATAGAGTTGTTTTGGGTTGAATATATTTTTTCCCTGAATAAACTTTTTGTAAGCAAAATCGACGGAAAAAGTAACGGAATTAGAGGTAAGTATTAAAGTGAATTTTTTTGCCAGATCTCAGGTCATCAAAATGGGAATAATTAACATTGAAGTCATCAGTTTAATATTATGCTATAGGTCACGGCACCAAAATGGAGTTTTTCCATTTATTTATGATAAGAAGCTTAATTTGTTTGGAAGAAAACATGCATGTTAGGTGGGCGTGTCAACTGTCAAGTCATATTCATAAGTCACATATCCTAAGATCCTGTTTAATTAAAATGAATCACGCTTAGTTGAGGTGAATTGAATGAGAGATGAATTAATAGGAATATGTGAAGAGCACGTAAGTTTGGTATATATTGCAAATTTGCAATGATTGAAGTATGAAAATGATAAATTATTGAATAGACTTAATTTCTAGGATTTTAAATTCTCTTCACAAATTTTTCCCCTCCACTCCCATGACATCCCTACTTTATTTTTGGGGACGAGAAATGAAAAAATAAAAATAAAAAATAGAGATTTTAAATAAATAAATAAATAAGCTCTAAGTCTTAGGCCAAGTAGCCATTTGTTCATTTAAACTAAAATCACCTTGAACTTAAATGAATGTGCTGAGGCCAAGCAACCGAAATGAATATCAATATGTTAGAGAAAAAGTTGTGGTATAGAATTAAAATGACGAATTAGACATAGGGTATGTTTATTTCACCTTATTCATGAATCCCATTTTAGGTCGTTTAGTTCAGTTTAGACCATTCAGTTCAATTCCTGTAACTTACTCCCTTTTTATCTCACAACAGATTTATTCAGTTATATTCAGATCAGTTCAAATTATTTATATTAGTTTATTTAATTCATTTCAGGTACTTTCAGGCGTAACGTAAGACACCCTGATCATAGACGACGTACTCCTATAGGGAATGTTTATTAGTTGGAATATATCTGAATCGTTGTGATGACGAGAGTGGGTGAAAAAGGCTTGGGATTTAACCGTTTGAGTCATGAGTGATGAGGGAGCAGAAGGTCAAATAATTCCCTCAGCTTTTGCGGACAAAAGAATTGGCAGAGTCAGTCGACAACGCATAACATGTCACTCAGAAAGAATAGATGCCTTTTGTTTAGATTTCAGCGTCTGGCTTACAATTTCACAGATTCCCCCACTTCATTCTCAAATAATACTACTCTAATTATTTACTTAGGATCTGTTTGGGGTGGTTGTGAGTTGCCAGTTTTTAGTTTTTTTGAAAACTTGAAATCAGATTTTGAAAACCACTTTTTTGGTTTCCAATTTTCTGTTGTCAGTTTTGAAAATTGAGCAGAAAATTATAAGCACAACAAATTTCAACCTTAAATTCAATTTTTATAAAGAGTTGAAATTTTTTCAAAACTAAAAATTGGCAACTGGCAACCACCCCGAACAGGGCCTTAGTAATTCATTTTTAAATCTTACCTGCAACAATCTGATCTAAATGTACTAAACTGAATTGAGCTAAAATAAATGACTATTGAATGAACAGTGGCAATATGTGAAAGAAATAATAAATTACAAATTTAATGTAAAATTTGATAAGTTGAAATGAACATGCCCTGACATATTATCCTCAACTGGCACAGGTGAAAAGTCACGAGACGGTTCATTAAAAATGGCAATTTTTTTTAATCTTAAATGTTCAAAGAAAAATGAGTGTTACTCCCTCCAGTTAAGTCATTTATCATCTCAAATGAAAGTCAAATTTTGCAAATTATATTCCTTCACAGTTTCATTTCATTTCAGCATTTATAAGTCCTTTACTTGCTAAGTAACTTTATAGCCAAAGAATGGAAGTAAACTTGTCAATTTTTCATTCGTATATACATAAGTTTGGATGTTTGAACTCTCATATCGAAAGTCTCAAGTATGATAATTTGCTTATTCAATTACCTCATAATAAGATTTTGTTCTCTTCAACTTATTTTTGCTAATTTTTGTTGATTTCAATAAAAATCAGTAAAGTCAACAAAAATCAGTAAAATCAATAAAAATCAACGAAAATTAACAAAAATCATTAGAATCAACAAAAATCAGTAGAATCAACAAAAATCAACAATCAATAATAAATACTGTTTATATTAAAACACTAATGTAGACTAGAATCACATGAAAATCAAAGACCATAGCCTAAGTATAGCTAGGCTATGTAGACTAGTCACTAATCTTTCTGATAATCTATATTTCAATTAAATACTGTTTTACTTTATCAGTTAACTAGTGTACATAAAGATGATAATAATTATAATCATATATATGTAGTTAGCAGCTGAATTTTTTGAAAAGGATAGATAATGTACAAAATAAGTATTTTCATATTAGCTATATGTATACTTAATTGTGGGGTAGTTTATATTAAAACACTAATGTAGTACAGTATACTAACTAGCTAGGAGCGATAATGACACATATATATTCTTTTTTTGACAGGATGATAATAACATAATGCTTCTTTCAACATATATTGATGGTATGTATGCAGTTCAAGTTTGAAATAAGATATATTTGTTAGGTTGCGGAAAAAAAATATGATGATGAATATATAAAAAATTGTTAAATTAAGTTGCAATCTAACAAGAGTTCTAGGCTTCTAACAGCCTTCTAAGAGAGTAAGAGAATAAGATTGGAAATTACGGGTGTTTGTTCATTTAATTGTTCCAATGCTGAAAGTAAAGGAGTTTAAACTCGCTAGTATAATAATGAAATTTCATTTTAACCCAACTGGTAATAAGAGGAGTAGATATCTTGGGTTATTATATAATAGAGTACTAAAGTTTTTTAGCTCAATTTTTCAATAAGTGATGAAAACTTAACTCACATACGCACTTAACAATTAACACGAGGCAAAACAAAAGAAATGTTGCAGCAACCCAACACTACTATGCCAAGCCTTGTTGTACATGCGCATTGAACGTTTTTTGCGAGTTGTTGGTTGAGCTCCGGTTTAGTTTTCCTTCTTTGCAGTATCAGTTTCATTTTTACTATGAGTTGTAATAATAACTAGCTAGGACATAATAGTTGGAAATTGTATTCCTTCCGTCTCTTAAAAACTGTAAAAACTGTAAAGTTTAGGGAATGTAAAAGTAAGGGAATTTATTGTATTATCTTTCACTATAATTTTTAAATTTCAACCAATCACCATTGATATTTATATACCCTAATTAAAACTTGACAACTTTTGGGACATCCCAAAATAGAAAATTTGACAGTCTTTAAGGGCGGAGGGAGTATTTAATTGACAATGGCTCTAAAGAAGCTTAGGTAGTTGGCTTTTTCATAGCTGAATCAAAGATATGTTCATGTCAATTACATCACACATTGAAATGAACTATTGAAATAAAAATAAATATTAATATTAAAAAAGTAGTTG
The DNA here is from genome assembly GCA_030267885.1 of Mesembryanthemum crystallinum. Taxonomy (NCBI): domain Eukaryota; kingdom Viridiplantae; phylum Streptophyta; class Magnoliopsida; order Caryophyllales; family Aizoaceae; genus Mesembryanthemum; species Mesembryanthemum crystallinum. The sequence goes on along the minus strand of BSSO01001839.1, from coordinate 13,190 downwards.
TTGAACTAAATTGAAACGAATACGGACTATACAGTATAGCAACGATAAGATGAACATAACCTAAGATATAGTATGATATAAACTAGGATTTATATATAATAGGGGAACTTAGAGAAAAAACAATTTAAGGTATGTATTGAGGTTGAATGTATTTGTTTACAAGTGATGATTAAGTTGCATAATGTAGTATTGCCCACTTCGGATTTTCTACGCAACTCCTAAAACACACTATACATTATCAAATCAATTTAGGAATCTAAACTAGACGACATTTCATATTTTTTTTTTGGTGTCTGCAAAGAGGGACTTTCTCCCTCCTTGGGCGTGGCTAAAGGGCACCTCCTAACGCACGGCCTCGGGTATTTCACGAATAAATTCGTGTAGGTGCTCCCCAGGAGGCTTGAACCCGTGATCTGGTGTATAAGCCAAAGCTTGTTTACCAGTGGGCCAAACACCTCTTGGGTGACATTTCATATTTTTATAGACCGAGTATTACGTTATCTAGTATAAAGGCAAGTGGAAGTTTCAAGTTTGGTTAGTTTGCATTAATATAATAGTGTGACACTAATCATTATCACAACACTAAGAGAGGATAAAGGTGTGTTTGATTAATCATGATAATAGACAATTAAGCTCGATCACCCAATATCACCTACCAAATGTCCCCAAACGCAGCGAATAAACTAAACCAACCGCTTTTTAATTAATTCTTAACTAAGCATACATGTACTAATAAAGTACTCACTAATTTAATTATCCGTTGTAACTAATGGGGCTAACAATCATCATTATGGCAAAGATTAGTCACAATTCATACGTGTCGTTTTAATCGTGTGACATTTGTCGTGTCGTGATTAGTGCGTGGACTCTACACCCACAAGTAGGTGCATTAATAAGCTAGTACTAGTTAGCCTCCCTTTTCTATCTTTGGTCATGATGTTCACTTGGAATCCAATTAAGTCATGGAGTTGGCCCTAACTTAATCATTATAATACCTTATTTTGCAAGATTGTCAACTAATTAATCTTGTATACTTGTTTGTTAAATGAACAATATACTACTCCATTTGTCCCGCAATTAACTTTCAAAAATGGGTTGGGCACATATATTAAGGTAAGAGTTTTAGCCAACTTTGCTCTTTTAGTAGATGTAATATAATAAGGAATTCGAGAGAGTAAGAGAGAAAGTGATTGGAGAGAGGAAGTATATATTTTTATTGTATTTGTGAGTTAGTGGAGGGGTATTATAGAGAAGTTATGAGATTTTATGGGTTTTGAAAGCTAAAAGTGGGACATAAAATATGAGATTTTTGAAAGCTAATTGCGTGACGGAGGGAGTAGTATTAGCAGTAGTATAACTTGTAATGCTGTGTGGTTATTGTGTATTTTCTTGTCTATGAGTACTTCTCAAGCAAACAGTAACAGCTTGTTTAAATTACGGATTTATTAAGATGGATAATAAACATAGAGAGTAATAGATAGAACTGAAAATGTAAAAAACTATTGTTACTAATGCATCGACATAGGTAAAAATGAAAATTTTTGTATAATATATTTACGATATTTATTGGATATAAAGTTTAGCTATCCCTATTTTTTTTTCTTTTTATAAAAAATTGACCAAAATTTTATATTGCAGTTATGGATATGTATATATATAAGCACATAAGTAGGTGTCATTGAGGTCTTGGTCTGGTGGCCGGTTAAGACTGAGACCTTGAGTATATGCTTTCATGAATCAACAACTTGTTCGTTCCTATTAAAACCTTTTTTTTAACGTAGTAACTTTTTAGCCATTAGTAAACTAGGTAACAATAATCCTCCCATAACATGCATGCATTGATGCATGTAGGGTAAAGTGTAAACATCAATATTTGGACATCTATCTAGTCTAGCTAGTTCTCTAAATTGGAATTAAGTTGGTTGTTGGATCCTAGCTAGCTAGCTAGCTACCATAAGAAAAGAGTGGGGAATGCTATATATTAGTCATTACAAGCTAGCAATTTCATGTTCATTTGTGAAAGTGTCAAAACTCTTTGCCAAATCCAATAAAACCCAATAATACGATATATCAAAAGATGATCTTAAGTGTTAAGATTGATCCGAAGATGTATATATAGTCAATACATGGCATGTGATTGATGCTCGTGCATATGTCTTTATTTTGATGTTTGGATATGAATGGTCACTATTGATTGTCCTTCTTGTATGAGATTGACTGATTGAGAATCCACCGCAAAATCCGTATTAGAGTAGTAGCTATACATATTAATATGACCTCACTCGCTTGCATATACACATATCATTAATAAATAGTTGGTGTGAGTAGTTCGACACTCTTATCTTTTAATTAGGTATTTTATTTTTTTGTAGGTCAACTGCCCAACTCGATGTGAACATATTTGGACTAATCTCTTCTAATTAGACTATCTTTTTGACGCCTATCATCCTATCTCGCTCCTATGGCAATAAAACATATATATGGTGTTTTGTCATTGTGGATGTCTCCAGCCGTTCTTATTTCACCCTTTTCACTTGTCCACTTTTGAACTAATTGCCTTACGATCGAACTTCGTAGAACATTCTCACTATTGACTTTTAATTGGTATTTGGTTAATTAATTATCGAGGTTATTAGGAAATCATATGTGCACCAAAGGATGCGAGATACTTTAATTCTAATGCATTTTTAATATGACAAGATCATACCGTTATATAACATATTCCACGTTGAGGTTTAGAGTTCAATTTTTCAAAAAGAAATACCAAATAAACTAACTTATATTTACTATATTTTCTTATATTAGTAGTATATTTTCATGATGTTTTGCAATCATAATCATATAGAATTATAGACTATGCACTATTTAAGACTATCTCTAAAGTTCATGGGAGGTATAACGATCGTTACTAGATATTCCCCCTGTCCGTAAAAAATTGTACGTTATTGATTATTAAAATTAGTGCATTGTAACTCTATAAAATTAAACTATAAAATATTTTTATGGGACGGAGGGAGTATAGAAATTGGAGGAGATGAGTTGAACCTAGAGACTAATATGCTTAATATATTACATTCTTTAAGTTACATCATGATTGATTGATTTAGACTATTGGATAAAATAATAGTACTAGTTAATATCAAGTGAGAAAAGGCCTAATTTGGCCATTCTAATCCACCCCTCTTCGACTTCCTTTTCGGTGCGGCAATTGTGGTTATATTTAAATAAAAAGACTTTGCTTTGAACATTCCAACAATTTAAGATTTCCAACTTTTGGAATAATTCTCATTTGCAATTTGTGTAAGTCACATCTTTTACTCTCATAGTCATCCTTAATTGTTTGAAGTTTTTCTTAATCTATTTAATGTCACTTTAAATCAACTCTGCTGCAAGATAAAACCGTTATATGAAAAAAGTCTTTAGTCTTTATCGTTCTCTTTCCTTTTTTATATTATGTTTATTTATTTATTTTAAATAACGGATATTTGTATTTTTTTACGTGACATATTACTTCAAATGTCCCTAATTCTCTTCCTTTTTTCTTCATCTCCTTCTCGTATTTTTGTTTATTTATGACACAATATCAGACATATATATTTATATAATGGGCGAATTGGACTTGTACCCTAATATATCCCTTCTAGCTATTCAACCTATATTCAATTCAAAGTAATCACACTGATTGAAATAAATTGAATGAAAACTTAAATACTGAATTAATAATAACATGCGAAAGAAAAAGGAAAACTAAATTGCATATTTAAACTGTCAAACTAAATTGAACTGAAAATAATATCGAGAACAATAAAATGAAGATACCTTCAGCTAATAGTATATCTCATTAAAAAAAAAAAAAAAGTTTTATCTCTTATACTATAACAAAACAACAATTATCAATAGTATAAGATTGATTTAAGATTCCATTCAAGCCTCCAAATTTGATGCAATTATATAGTGTTAGTCTTCTTAGTTGGCTAGTGGGTTTGGTTTGGTACCATCTAGTTTGGTTTTATCCCAATTTTGCTAATAACCATCCTAATCCCTCGTACATACACATAGTACGCTAATAGTAGTACCCTGTAGCATGGGACCCACCAAAATGAAAGTGGGCCCCACCAAAATGAAGTGGGCCCCGTCTTTGGTACAGCGCGTGACACACACAGCACTCAGCAGCCTTTGTTTCAGTCCCCACCTCCCTCAACAAGGGAAAGCGATAGAGTGAGTGAGAGAGAGAGATGATGATGATGGGAGAGAAAAAAGAAACGTTATTTTTTTCTTTTAGTCGTTAAGAAAAAAACAGCAAATTTATTACAGGCTTTGCCATCCATCATCTCTTCCCTTTTTCTTTCTCTTCCTTCACTTTGCTGCTTTGTGAAAAGCACAAACATAATAAACATCAACCCTCTCATTCTCTCTCTTTCTTATTGTTCCTCTTGTTGAAAGTTCATCATGTTTTATTTCTTCAAGTTATTACAATAATTTTTATTGAGTTGAGATATATTGATGTTGTTTCAATAAGGGTTCATTTGATGTCAGCTCTTCTTCCTACATTGTGCAATTAACTGTAAGTGCCCTTTTTTAGCTTCCTTTTTTGGGTTATTTGTATTGATTCTCTATATTTTGTCCATTTCTCCTTCAAAGATTGGATTTTTCCTTTTTTGTATGGAGTTTCTCATATGGGTTTTGGGATATGCATATTGTTTCAAGTTGGAAGTCTATTTTTTGGTTTTTGTTTTGTGGGTAATAGTGATTGCTTTTCTGTTTTATGATAGCATCTTGAAAGTTAAGATATTTTGCTAGATATAGTTTACCTCTGATTATTCTGGGTGCTTGCCTTTGTGTATCAGTATGTATCTTTTGTTTCCTTTCTGGGTTGGTTGCAACTTGCAAGTTATCTGTCTGCTTCTGGGTTTATGGAAATAGTTAAGCTTTGATTAAAAAAGTGCAGATTTTGGTTCATGATTTCCTTTTAGAGGAAGATTAACAGATTTACCTCCCTCTAAAAAAAAAAGAAAACAAAAAAAGGGAAAAAAAAAAGGTTGACTGATTCAGCATTTTGTGTGTATAATTCCAGTTGAAATCATGTTCTGTTTTCATACTGTGGTTATTTTCATTGATAGGGTTTTTGCTTTTCACTGCATTATCTCATCAGAAGAGCTATCTTGTTACCTTAGCTTGCATTTTGGACTATGTATATTAAAGGTTCAGAGTTGTGACAAGATGTTTTAAGGAATTTGGAATGAACTGATAGGGCACTCTTTGGACATATTTACAAGTTACAATCCCATCCATCCCCCCTCTCTTTCTTTTCTTTCCTCTTGTTGGTAGTTGGTAGTACACATTTTTTTCTTTGGGCCAGAGAAAATTAATAAATTGATGTCTTGTTTGATGTGCTACAAAATTTTCAGACCAACAAACTACAAATTTGGGACCAATTTATATGTCAGTGACTTTGAAATGATTCTATGTAAGGCCACTGATGGTACTGCCTTATCTTGATATGAGTAGCCAAAAGTTCTCTTGATTATAACACCAATTGACTTTTAGATTATTGAGTGAACTGGTTTTACAGATTCAACTTGTGCAGTTCTGAATGTATTGTTCAATGATAATTATTTCTTGTTTCTGGTGTGCAGTGGCCTAATTCACAATGACAAGAGTGAGTCCTGAGCTTGAATATGAGGTGGACTGTGATTCAGTTCTCTCAGTTTCAGCTGATGTTAGTTTTCCTTCTAATGGATTTCCAAAGTATAAATTAGGACCCAATAATGAGATAGTAGAAGAGCCTAAACCCGATCCTGATTCTCCACCCCTCAAGGAGGTGGTTGCACAAGAGACTACCCAGCTCGCAGAGCAACACAAGCGTCTTTCTGTTCGAGATCTTGCCAGTAAATTTGACAAGAACTTGTCTGCGGCTGCTAAGTTATCAGACGAGGTTACAGATAAATCTTTCATTCTGTGTTTTTATGCTAATGGGTTGCAACACCTTGAGTGAATCAATGGCATTACAATTTCAATTATTATGCTTGATTTTAGGCCAAAATCAGGGAGACAGCTTCTTTGGAAGGGCACGTTCTCTTGAAAAAGCTCAGAGATGCACTGGAATTTATGAGAGGGTGCATGGCAGGAAGAAACAAGGAGGATGTTGAGAAAGCTATCTCTATGGTTAGTCTTCTACATCTCCTTTTGGTTTTGAGGGAGTCCTTCCTAATTTCTATATGGATTGCCAGATTTTCCATATGGCTTTTTTGGCAAATTCAAACTCGCTTCATTGTTACAACTTAAAAGCTTATGGTGTAGAATAGTGTGGAACCAGGGAAATTGGAGTAATATGCTGGTTTTGCATGTGAAACTGTAGGCAAGTTGGAGGAGAAAGAGGAAGGAGCTAAGCCACTAAACAAAGGCCTTGATTGGTTGATTAGTATTAGGTGCGGCTTGTGTAATCAATGTGGGACAAACTAGTACAAGCTCAGCATAAGCGATGTCTTTGTACTGTGGGGAAACCAAAGCTAGTCCCTCGACTTTGATTCCAATTGTAGGAGATTTGGGGGATAAAATAAGGAGGGAGCCCAGGCTTACTAGACAAACTCATAGTGAGGTTCCATTCTAACCAATTGGCATTAGATGGAGTAGCCTACTAGGGTTATTACCAGATTTTATTGGCTCTTTTTATTCCCCCTCTCAATGTGGGAGGGATAATTAACTCATACTAACAGAGATTTTCAAGTTTCGATCCTCATTAAGTGTAGATTTTGAATCTTGACGTGCATTATGTGTCATGAACTCATGATGCAGTCCATTTGTAAGCCTTTCTCTTTGTTAAATGAGGATAAGCATGTGCAAAACCAGAGTAACATATATTCTGTTTCTAGCTTCTGCTTTTGGCTAAGTTCCTGGAGCCTACACGTTGCTAGTTAGAAGGTGATCCTTCATGTTTTCAGTTTCAAAGTTGTTTCTTGACAATTAGAGTTTTACTGAAATGCAACATTAAATAACACACACATATATATTATCGAACCTCAAAACCATGGACCATGCACATACCATTCAATGTGGAAATTGCGGTTAAACTATTCCTTTCTCCCCCCACCCCGACCTAAAATAACTTGTGTTCTAGGAGCTGCAAAATTCTGAATGTACTATTGATTTGCATGTTCTGTATTTTACAAATTAAGCTTCTTATTTTACACTTAATGGCTGCAGGTGGAGGCTTTGGCAGTTAAGTTGACTCAAAAGGAAGGAGAGTTAATTCAGGAGAAGTTTGAAGTGAAGAAGTTAGCAAACTTTCTTAAGCAGGTAATGAAGTGTTAAACTTCTGTAAGTGGGCTCGTAAACTCATTGACTTCTATATGCAATTTAATGTGCTTTTTTAAAATAGAAGGCTAAATAACCAGACATGCTTTCCTATTACTGCTGTTCTTGACATAGAATACCGATTTGTGCCTAAGCTTTGGTGGATGTGGTTTGGAAAGCCGTATTTTGTGCGATCCTCTTTCTTTTGAGGGAGTAGAAACGATATGGTAGCTATATGTACTTAGATGAGTAGTTGTTGGAACTGAAGACCTTCAGATGATTTTGATTCTAAACTGAACCAAAGGAGCTTCTCTCCATTTATTTCTTTTTATGTTGTCTTTTTTNTTTTTTCCTTTCTGTTTCTTTTTTTTCCCTTACAATGTTCATTTTAAAGATCGGAAAGCACGTCTTCTGTTTCAGAATAACAACTGATGGACCTCTTGGTTTTGTTTTTAGGCCTCTGAAGATGCTAAACGATTGGTAAACCAGGAAAGATCCTTTGCCTGTGCGGAAATTGAGAGTGCTAGGGCAGTAGTACAGAGATTCGGCGAGGCTCTGGAAGAAGAAGAAAAACTAGCACAAACATCTGGAAAACAGGTCAGTACTTTGTTTCAATATTGCTTGATATAACTACCCAAGGCTTGAGCTCATACACCAAAATCTAAATTGATATTCCATTTTATTGATTCACATATATGGTGTCAACTTTGGATAATATTACAATTATTTATTTTAGTTTGGGTCTTGAATAATGTAGGATGTGGAGAAACTGGTAGAGGAGGTTCAGGAAGCTAGGCGAATCAAACTGTTGCATCAACCAAGCAAGGTTTGCCACTGGAATCTCTTCACTTCTTAAAAGTTGCTTTCTGTTTATTTCACCATACTCTAAGATCTATTCTAGAGGTCCCTAGTTCGAGTCCTCTTAGGGCCACTGGAGGTTAACCAGGTCGTTAACTTCAGGGCCCAAGTAATTAGTCGGGCAAAGCCCAGATACCCATGTTATCAAAAAAATCAAATAAAATGAAACACATAAAATGCTCCATCAAATTGTCATTCTTCAGAAAGTTGTGGTAGATCTAATGATTATCTGTTCAATTAGGTGGGAATATGCCTTGCAAATTGTTAATAACTTCAGATTTTCCACATCGTGTATTAGTTAGTTTTTTCCCTTTGATCTTGCCATCTTGGGAATTCCAGCTGTTCAGAAGTGTAACAACTGCATGAGCTCACAAGATGCTTATGTATATTCTATAAATGTTTCTGATTCTATAATATTTGGATACATTACTCTTGAAAATGGAAGGAGTTTTCCCCACCATTTCGGGACACCTTTCTTTACACGTGAACTAGATTTTGTTTTTTATTGATCAGTTTTTCATGTTTTTTCTTGTTCAGCTTATCTTAAGTGGTCTTTAACATTTACTGAGTCAACTTACTGGAACAGCGAAGCTAATACACATACGAAGAAGCTGCTATATGTTATTATGTTACACTTTCTTCATGGAAAGGAATATATTTGTGGCCATCCACCAATTTTTGATTCACCATTGCAACTTTATGATGTTGCATTTTTTTCTGTTTCGTTTTATTTTTTGTGAGATATTGATTTCTAATATGTGGTTTGCTTTGATAGGTAATGGACATGGAACATGAACTTCGAGCTCTTAGGCTTCAGCTACGGGAAAAGTCCATATTTTCGGCAAAGCTTCAAAAAGAGGTTTATATACTGTCTAACCTTCTGTTACTTTATATTCTTTGTCCAAGTTAATAATACTTCACAGATGCCTCATAACACGAGGCTTGTTAAAGTAAAGAGACAAGAATTCACTGTCTCCAATCTTTGCTCTAAAAGACTTGTTCGTACATTCAAGCACAAATAAATATCGTTCCGCTCATTATTCCCGAAGTTATCAATCGTATTCCCTTATTTTCGCATGACTGAAGAAGGAATTTCAAGGAAAATAAGCTTAGGTTAATCAAGAAAGAAGTTTCTTTTATACATTGGTTAGCGGAAGTTTGGGATGAAAGCTTTTGCAAGTGTAACTTCTTCCACGGTTGAAGGTGAAGCAGAGTATGGAAGCTTGAAATTAAAGTCACGTTGGACCATGACCGATGTTCAAATGCTCCAGATGGCCTCCTAGGTCGAGATAAAGCGAAAATAGTGAATTCTGCTTAAAAGACCGCCTCATAATTCCCAGATGAACTGCTTGGAAAAATTATTTCCTGTATACACACTGGACGTACTGTGAACTCAGCTTGAACATTTAACAAATTCAACTTAGGAGAAGCAACTGTAAGCAGCAAGTAGGATATGCACATGCAGACATGTGACCTTGGGAATACAGAAAGAGAAAGGCCTTTTCCGTGTCTGCTTCTTTTGCTCAAATGAAGAATTGGAAAGTGAAAAAAGAAATAAAAAAAAGAGGATTCAAGCCCTTGCGTCGATGTCACTAAAAGTTGCAAATTTCCTGGCTTCAATCAAAATAGAATTTTAACACGAATGATTAGGAAATTCGCGCTCTTGACTTGGTCCACATGACACCATGATTGTTTAATTGTCACGTCATTCACTTTAAGAGGACAAGAGCTTTCCAACTACCATATGTAGCATGATGTTAGGACATGACTTTTGTTTAGTGCAACTGAATTTGGCATGAACCACTTTGTTTCTCAGGAGTTAGAACTAGCACTTCAACAGAACTTTGGGCTGGGGAGCGTATTAAACTGAAATTTGGCTAGGGAGCTTACTAACTTGTGCTTTGTGCCCTCCTGTTTAGCCAAAATAATTCTCTCTATTATGACATATAGTTGTGACTTGTGAGGTGCAATGGTGATGAATTTTTGCTGTAATATTATTTATAATTCACAATTGCTTTTGCTAATATATACTTGTCTCTGAATGTCTCTTTATGCCATGATTATTTTCTTCAAATATATATTGCTGAAATTTTAAAATTTGCATTGCTTACCTTGTCTTTGTTGTTATCTCCCAGCTCGCAATGAGCAAGAGAGCTGAAGAGAGTAGACTGTGTGTGTACCAACTTGATGGCGCTCAAACCTTAGGTTCATGTCTGAGGATCCGGCTCCGATCAAATAATGCTCCTGATCTTTCAAAATGTGCAATTCAGTGGTATCGTGTATCCTGTGAGGGTGACAAAAAAGAAATTATATCAGGTAATACTCAACAGGAGCTCTTCTTCACTTTCTTTTGCTTTCACTTGGAGCTTTAGAAGCCGTTTGGCCTAGTTGCTAAGATTTTGAGTTTCGGCCTCACGAATCTCTCTCCCTCTTCCTCCTCCACTTTCTCCTCCCTCAAGAGCTTCGGAGAGGTCAAATTGGGCTGTAAAAAATTGAAGCTCCATTGTAAAGTTTTAATTTCTAGCCCCATTTTGGCGTCTTAGAAGTTCTTGTGGAAGGAGAGATTTGTGAAGTAGAAACTCAAAATTTTAGAAAATAGGCCAAACTTCCTAGTATGTGGGGTTTCTAGGTCATCAATCTTCAGCTTAAATATATCCAATGATCTTTCTTCAATATACCTGATAACTTTTGCATGGTTCAGTCTATTTTGGATAAGCGCTGCCTTAGTTTTTTTCCACTAGTGTATAGGAAACTGCCATCGATTTGCATTGTGGGTTTAAAAAGTTTAAATGTATTCCATCAATAGCTCTTAAAAGTAAGCTATCCCACTTATGTTTATTTGGGAGGAAACATTTAGTTTGGTCTGCTTTGGTTTGGGATTGGAAGACAATAATTTGCTAACTTCTATTGCAGGGGTTTCACTAATTCAGTCTTCTGTCCAATACCTCTTAAACTTGCGAACAAATTTCTTAGTGTCTCTACTTCTTTCTAGGTGCCAACAAACCAATTTATGCACCAGAACCCTTAGATGTGGGAAAACTTTTGCAAGCTGATGTTATATCGGATACGCAAACAATCTCCGTGACAACTGTCGGAACCATTGACCCTGGTTGGTTTTTTCCCTCTCTCATATGATTGTCTTCATGCTTATCAATTACAAGTTTAGAGCTCATGTGGCTTTTGTAACAGCTCCCGGATTGACAAGCTATGTGCAGACACTTCTGCGGAAGTCCAGTACTGATTTCCATGTATGTAAGATTTGTGTTTTCTAGTTGGTTGAAATCCTTTTTTTTTTTTGGGCAGATGGATGCTTATATGCCGTGAATAGTATTTTTCAAACCTCCTTGAATTTGAATTACCTATTCCTTTGAGGCTCTTCCTTGTGAAAAATGCTTGTTGCAATTAAGGAGTTTGTTAACATCCCTTCTTCTCAAGTGTGTTCATCCTTGAAAATGATCTCTTTCCTTGACATCATGCATAAAGTTCTCGTGTGATCTATTTCCTCTGCAAGCCATTTTCCTTTCTTCCTGCTCTTCTGTATTTGCAACTTCATTACCTGTTCAAACTGGTACGTCAAAATTTAAAGTAGCTATTGCTAACTACATGTATGTGGAACCATGCAGGTAGTGATATCACAGATGAACGGGCATGATTATCCATCACGTTCTGGTCATGTGTTTCATGTGGGGAAATCGAGAATGAAGCTAGGCAGAGGATGGATGAACAAGACTAGAGAGTCGTATTCTACATCAATGCAGGTATGAAACATATGACAAGTGCCACTAGAAATGCCATCGTGGTATTCACTATTACAGCCAATTATTTTGATGTTAATGAGTTTGCATCAATAATCGGTAGAACAATGAGTTATTAGAATTAGGATTACGAAATCATTCATTCCTCATTGACTTCAACTATAATCTATTTGTTCTGTTATGTGATACCAGCTATGTGGTGTAAGAGGAGGGGGTAATGGCGCTTCAAGATCATTGTTTTGGCAAGCAAGAAAGGGCCTTTCCTACGTTTTGACATTTGAATCAGAAAGAGATAGGAATGCCGCCATTATGATTGCAAGGAAATATGCTCTCGACTGCCATGTAAGTACTTCTGCTTGCATTTCTCGCCAAAATTCATACTAAACTTATACTCTCCATTACAATTACCAGTGTAACCAGTAAAAGTCTGTCTTTATGCTTTAAAAAGTCATCCTACTCATCTGAATGTCCTCAGTTTTCTGGTATTTTGTGTTCAAATGGAGGGCATTGATTAACCAGAGGCTAATACGCTACGCTTTTCCTCCAACAGGTTGTACTTGCTGGACCTGATGACCGAGCCTGATATCAAAACTAACCATATGTTGAAGCCTTCATGGGAATGCAAGTTTAACCTGTTGATGATCATTTTTTATTTTTTTTAAAATTGATTTTCTATGGTTTTTGTTGGTGTGTTTTTGGTGTGTGTATGCTTGTTGTATATTGGTGTGATTTTAGATGATACATAGAAGAAGTGGCTTGTTGTAAGTGGTTCCACTAACCTGGTTGCAATCATTATTTAGGCATGGGTTTTTATTTGCCTAATTCATGGTTGTAACATATACCCATTCTTATAATATTATGATCAAGTGGCCCATTTCACCTAATTTGCCTACAAAGATGTCTTAGGGCACCTTGAATTTCATGGTTGAAGGCTACATAGGAATGGAGTATCTCTGGATTTCTGCATATGCTTACTTTTTAGTTTTTACTATACAAATTGTGAATTGAAGGATTTTTCAATGCTATCAAGAAAATCAAGTAGTAGGTGGTTGTTACTTGTTTAATTTGTTGAATAGACTAAGGCTATGTTCTCTTCACCTTATTTTAGCTTATATTCAGTTCAGTTCAGTTCAGTTCAATGCTAATCAGTTCAGTGCAGTTCAGTGCATATTATTATTATTATTATTATTATTATTATTATTATTATTATTATTATTATTATTATTATTATTATATCCTAAATAAATAAATAATGAAAAAAAATAGTTGATAATAATACTAATA
>BSSO01001838.1:0-21629 GCA_030267885.1 Mesembryanthemum crystallinum | reverse complement strand
CCCCCCCCCCCCCCCCCCCCCCCCCCGGAAAAGAAACTTAGCCCACCAACTCGGTAGCATTATGCATATTGTTCAATAATTGTGATCATGAAACTATAGAAACTTCTTTTGGCAATGCGTTGCCTAATATAATATCCTTTTGTTGTACAAAACAGAGAAAAAAAAAAATACACAACATTGATTGTTGTGAATGAGGTAGTTCAGTTAGTTTCCTCCTATTGGCTCAATGTGATGTTAGTAATATCTGCTGGTAGGCTCTACTAAAACACATCATGTGATACAAAAATTTAATCATAGAATATTATAATTGAACCTTTTAGGATGTGGCTTTGTTGTGGTTGTTATAACTCCTCTTCATGGTATTAAAGAAGATTCATTAGTTTACTAGAAAGTTTGCATTGAATTTTCAACTATCTGAATGTTTGTTTAACAGGTTGATTATGGCGAATGTTTCAGAGTTTTCAACAACCCAAACATCACTGTGCACTACAACACACAAACTGTGGATATTGTTGACAATACGAAAGGCCAAATGACTGGGATATTGACTCGAAAAACTGATACTGGCGAGGAATCTGTGCTCGAGGCTAAAGGGCTATTCTATGGTATTGGTCATTCTCCTAATAGCCAATTGCTGGAAGGCCAAGTTGAACTTGATAATTCAGGCTATATTGTGGTGGATAGCACTTCAAGAACGTCAGTAGAAGGTGTATTTGCTGCTGGAGATGTACAGGTAATTATCCGAGTTTTCTTGTTTTTTTAATGGAAAAACCTCCAGTATCTGGCAGCTTTCATGCAATTTCGGTTTTTCATCTTGTAAATGTTTGAAAATCTACCTATATGGTAAAATATGTTGGAAGTCATACTTAAGACCTAAACCAGCCTCATCTTGTTGCTGGTGTGAGTTTGGCAAGAACAGGTCCAAAAGCGAAAAATGGTCTAGATAATGATTTGCTTTCTGTAAATTGAACCCGTTGCTCATACAATTTACTTCCATCTGTTTTGACTACCTGAACACCCAAGGGCAATTGACAGTTTTAGTTGCTCAAGCCTGCAGAGATCATTCTATAGACGCATCTTTCTCACTGCATGGCATGACTTTTGGCTGGAAGGCACACTACTAGCGCTACAAATAGTACTTGATGAGAGAAATACAAAAAACTTGCACACTGAATATGTAATTATGTATATAACTTGTGACTGCTGAAGGTATTGGAGGTTAGTCCTCCGTTCCCGAGTAAAACACTCTTTGACTTTGTCAATGACAGGTCCCTCCCTTGTTTGGAAATTTCTAAAAGTGCAATCCAGTCTGGAAACTCATTGTATGATTCCCCGAAAATTGAGTCATGTTCAATGAAGTATTTAGCTGTTATTTTCTTTTACTGCTTTTGGGTGGTCTGTAACAGATTCCTCAATCCAATGTCCCTTCTGTTTTTGTCTTTGGGCTTTTCTGTAAGCCTTCTGATCAGGCAAATCTCAACTGTGTGCTCTGTGTACTGTTTATAAGGTTTCTCTGTTTAATGTTTAGAAGGTTATTGTACTCTTATCAGTGACGTGATATCTTTGACCAAAGCTAAATACCAACAATAGGTCACGAATGACTTCTTTGCTCTCCTACACCATTCAACAGCTGATTAGGTTCTCAGAGGGGATGTTTATTATGAAGTTAATCGATTTGAGTTATCCAACTTATCTTTGGACTTCTATGCTTTGTTTAACTTGAACCTTTACATGAATATGAAATGCTGAATATTGGAGAGTCTTTGGTGGTTAATGATCAGATTCGCAAGCTTAATAAAATATCCACAGAAATAACTCTGGTCATCCCTTAGAAGAAAAGTAACCACAAAGGGAAGATGCCTATACTTTGAGGGAATTCTTACATGAGATTTTGGACTAGCAGGATCATGAATGGAGACAAGCAATTACCGCAGCTGGATCTGGATGTATAGCTGCTTTATCTGTTGAAAGATATCTTACAAGCACGAATCTTCTTATTGAGTTTCATCAGGTATTGAGTCATTGAACTTTTCTGTCACTCATCTCACTCTCCTGTTGCAGCTTTAATACATTTTTCACTGAATGCATTCTGGCATCAACTGTTGCTTTTTATCCTAAAAACAAAACTATGTTCAATGCTATGTGAAGCTCATACTCTCGTTGTTGTGATTTTTAAAGCCACAAAGAGAAGAAGTTAAAAAGGAACCCACTGACCGTGATGTACAAGTGAACTTTGATATTACCCTTACCAAGCACAAGGGCCAGGTGTCTTTTCTCAGTCTTGTTGCTTGCTTATTGTTATCATTTTGAAATCTTGTAGTTTTGGAAACTAGATTCAATCACTTATTTTGCTCTTATTCGTTGACAGTATGCTTTACGAAAGTTGTATCATGAGAGCCCCAGGCTTATATGTGTTCTCTATACTGCCCCAAGCTGTGGTCCATGTAGGACCTTGAAGCCAATACTTAACAAGGTAAATTTGCTGCCATGCAATACAATTTTGGGGTACATCTGAGTGAATATTTGTTTGCATGGCATATCAGGTTTACATATGAAATTAGGCTGCCACCAGATACATGGTGCCCTAGGCTTGTGATGCATGTTTGTTGTGTTGAAATTGGTCACTCCTGACAAGTATTTTGGAGGCAGATGAAGTGGGAAAACATATTTCCCTGTTTTCTCATCATAGTATTTGTGTCAGGTGCTAAATCTGAGGATACTTCTTGAAGCCAGCCTTGGTAAAAGCTGATTGATTTGTTGCTGTTTATTACTTGGGTTCATGAGTTGGGTACAAATTCATCTTTTGTAGATTTTAAGAAACAAGCACCTATACATTGAGAGTGGATAAGTAAACCAAGAGATAGAAAGGAAATCAAATGGCATTATGGCATCACAAAGCATGTGAACACATGTAGTTAGGTGTATAGTTACCTAGAATAACAAAAAAGTAAAGGAACCTAAAGCTGTGTTTATTACTTTATTACAAGACATATTAAAGCATAGGTCTCTAGGGGATGGGATTATAACTCCAAACCTATGGTTGGCTGAATTGAGCCTTGGTTTAATACATCAATTGCTTTTATTAGTCTACATCTACAGAGACAGGTGTGTTGTAGCATGGTGCAGGTTAACAGAAGAATACCAGAAAATCAAAAAGATAATAAGATAAATGAGAATTTGAATTACATGATGTTATCGCCAAAATTGAATCGTGGGGGAAGAGTTCCCCTATATGCATCTTTGTTGCTAATATTTGGTAGATTGGCTTCTTTTTTAATGTATAAGTTGTGTACTCCTAAGTTCAAGTGGAATGATAGAAACAAATGCACCAAAGTTTTTCCTATACTATAGTAAAATTATGTATGTCTCATGGATGGTCAACAAAGGGATCGGAAAGCTTTATTGTATTGGTTTGTCATTTTCTATGATTTTGTTGTCCTCTCCTCGTAGTGGTACATATTTCTCTCTTTAACACAATTCCTGGTTTCATATGGAACATACTATCTAAAATGGCAGGTGATAGATGAATATGAACAGACTGTTCATTTTGTTGAGATCGACATTGAGGAAGATCCAGAAGTAGCAGAGGCGGCTGGAATTATGGGAACACCTTGTGTGCAATTTTTTAAGAACAAGGAGATGCTTAGGTTGGTCAATCTTAACCAACCACTGTAGCTTTTACTTCATTAGGATTTAGGACACCTATATATGCATCTTCATTCCGAAAGCATTATGTTTGTTGGCCTATGCCTTAATTTTTCAACGCCCACCACTAAATGGTGGCCACAGAAATATCATCCGTTTGGTCAGAACCAAACTATCTTTGGTTTCAACCGAAGTCGTAAAAAAAAACCTTACTCATCAATTTGGTTGGAACCAATTTGCACTTGATTTCAACTAAACTTGATAATTAATTTCCTAGAACGGTCATATTTAAGATTAAATGGACGTACAAGATTTATCCACTTAAATCTAATGGTTTAGATTAAAAGTTTCAATAGGCACCATTTAGAAGTAGGACTGGTAGCCATTGTAAGATTATCCATAGTGTAGATCTTGCACACGAACAACACGAGGTTCTCATTAATAGTAGACTTCATCATCGTGAGTTAGATGCATCACAGCCATATCATCTCATCATGGTCGATAATATCATGAGTTTCTATATTTGGTCTGTTGGTTCGTAACAAGAACATTCATAGGGGCCAAGTAGATTTCTATTTTTCATATCTGTTTCTGAATATGTTTCTCATTTGATTTGGAACTTGTCCTCTGTTGCCATTAATTGATTTTCTTGTGCATATCCAGGATTGTATCAGGAGTCAAAATGAAGAAAGAGTACAGAGAATTTATAGAGGCCAATAAGTGAGGTCTGTTCATTCTTGGCTTATGCCGTGTATTTTATGCTTCAATTTTGAATTTTGTTATTGGTCGCAATATTCTTACAATGACATGGGGTTGTACATCAAGGAAACTTTGCAAACTTATATTAGTATACTAGGCAATTTTGCCTCATTTTTTGCTACAGATATGCACATTCTTGTCATTTCGTCAGACAATACCGTTATAGTAACTTGATTTCTTCAATGGTGAATATCGTCCTTCCTGAATTCCTGTAGTGAGCATATTGTTTTTATTGACCGGACCAGCTTAGAAAACCATGTTTGTTTTCGAACCCAAACAGGGGCCATAATCAAAGTGATATACTCGATATTCCAATAACCCAATTAATTTGGCATATAGCATTCCCAGAATATGCATCACCCGGCTGCAGGTATTTAGAGAAAACGTTGTGAAATAAATTTCAGAGGGTGCATTTTCATTGAGCGATGTTCTATAAAGTATTGAGAAGGCATTTTATCATTGCGTATCAGTGAACGTTTAAAGATGTGTCTTCACTTTATACTACTCTATTTGGATGAAAGATTGCCTCCTTAACAACCGGAAAAAGCAATTACGCTTGTTGTTGCTCGTCTCTCTTCAACATTCTTGCTCCTAGAAGGGTTTTGCCCGCAACAATATCATTAGCGAGGTTTACTTTTTTCATATCCTTCAGCTATGTTAGTCGGGTTTAGACCATTGTGAGACAGGTACAACTTTACCCTATTCATGACAATGTCACGATGATAATGCAACCTAATATGAAAACTGAAAAGTACCGTTGGTTCACATAATTTGTCGTCGTGCTTAGTTAAAATGCCAGTGGCTTGAAGCTACTATGCTTGAATTATGAATGAATGTCTCTACTTCAAAAGATACGTATATGTCCACCACTTGATAACTGACATGCAGTAGGGATATCGTCTCCTAAGGGCACGTGTTGTAGGCTAAGCTGGTGCAGAGTGACCTTGCTACCACGATCGACCAAAATGTAGTCTGCATTGCTTTGATTCATCCATCCCCACCTTCTCTCAAATCCTCCAACATTAAGTTAAGTGTTAGAGGTTCGCATAAGGGAGATAGATATTGAATCACTGATAAGTTTGCTTGGCACGTTGAAGTGCATGGCCATTGCTATATGGAGAGGCACTATATGGTTAGTTAGAGCGACACAAACGATCAATGGGACCAATAAGTTTGGGAACTTGCAATGTGTTTCAGGATATTTGATATGGAAAAAAGTCGCCCAAGAAGTTAAGGCCTGAGAAAGTTATTCGCCCAAAACAGACCAGCCAAAGCAATGTGTTTAATGTCCATACTAAGCTTAATGCCCAGACACCCATACTTAAAGCTTGGCATATCCTGGTGTAGCTCCAAGCGCCCAGGCGCAGAAGCTTCGTACAAGGACAACACCCATCACATATCCGAGCACCCAAACCATAACCTATTCGAGCCAAAATAGCACCAGAGGTCTCTTCAGTTCGCCTAAGTCCCAATTAACCTTGGTGTTGAAAAAGTCAATTGGCTCCCAAGAAGGTCAAATCTAAAGAGATAATCAACGAAAGTGGGGCACTCAAGGATGCCTTAAAACGAATGTAGATATTTTTGAACAATATCAGACAAGGAAAGATAAGATATGGGAGGCCTTAAGGGTCGATACTCAAGTCTCCAATAGCAGTAGTGACCCTTTACTACTTACTAGTCACGTATTTGTAAGTTGCAAGGCTCCAACTACAAAATCAGTAAGTGTACATGAAGTTCGAGAGTAGGGGAATGCCCCTAAGTGCACCCCAAGATCTCTTTGGTGGCCTTGCGACCCAAGATAATACGTGAAGTGAAACTCAACCAACCTCCTTGAGGATAGACATATCCATGTGTTTCATATACATGAGAAATGTATGATCCGAAAGACCCTCTGATATCGAGTATTGGATGTCCAATAGCCTCCAATGACCCTTCATCAATCACCCACTCCCAGGTTCCAACACTGAAAATGTAAGTGTATATCAAGTTAGGATGTTAGGAAAGCACCCACGTTCTCCCCAAGGCTCTCTTTGGTCACCCTTAGTCCCTAGGAAACTCCATAAACTAAAACTCAAACTAACCACACGAAGTTTCATACAAATCGCATGAGCTTAAAGAGACAGCCAGTCCAAAAGGTCCCCAATCCAAGGTGTTCTTTATTTACTCATTTAACCATATTGGATGGGAACTCCGATAGGGATTGGGAGGCTCTATGGGTCGGATATTAGGACTACAATAGCCTCTGGTAACAAATGGAGTACTAGGATTTGGGGAGATTACCTCAAAAGAACAAATGACACTTGTGGCTTGCACTTATCACTTTCACGGTGTAGTCATATAGAGCCTAAGAAAGTACATAATCAAACCCATTTCCAGTATAACAGTGTTCATCATAATAGATGATTAAGATTAATGATACTGATGAGGAGATGAACTTCCAGCTTCATCATTTACTAAAGATGCAATCATCATTGCTGATTAACTGGTTACAAAAAGTTTCAAGATACAGGTTTGCAAACGTCAGGAACATCATCAAGGATGAAAGGACCAAGTTTACCTGCCCTAAATAAAGTTAGAAATCTTTTTGAGACCATTGTACGACCTTCTGACGCAGTATGTGATATCTTAAACGCCTTCTGTAGTGCTTCAAACTGCTGCTCTATGAGACTCTCCATGTCATTCTCATCATCCATGTTGCCATCAAAGTCTGAGAAAGAAGCACAAAGAGCGTGTTGTACTTTCGTTGCAACATCCTGCAAACAAAATATGCAGATTAGGGGCCTAGAAAAGCACAGTAACAAAGAATCAGAGTGTTGCTGGAAACAGGAAATAGCAACACAAATACAGCAAGTGAGCAAGGTCAACCAACAGAAACAAAAATGTTGCTGAAAAGAGAAAAAAAAAAATAACAGAATTACAAGCAAGGTCATCCAACAGAAACTAAAAGGTTGCTGAAGATAGAAAACAGCCACACAATTACAGCAATTGAGCAAGGTCATCCAACAGAAACAAAAATAATTCCACGTGATGAAGGAAAAAGAGATGATTACATCATCAGCACAGATACCAGACAAAGGTTGTAATGCTTAGATACTCTATCTTGGCACAGGGGCATGGGATCATACATACAAAGCATAAATTAACTTCATGCAAGTTCTGTTAACTCCGTAGGGTGTGGGAAGCTTTTCTTTTATTAAATGCACTATGGAATTCCATCAACCTGATTGTTACATACTAACATGGACTGGAAATTACTACTGTCAACCAAAACCCTGCCACTTCTTGAACAAAGTTCAAGCCAAGTGCAGAAGACTATCAACCAGGCATAACTGTCCAGAGTATGAACGGAAAGCGCTCAGCCCCTTTTATGCAAATTGACGAAATGGCAACAAGGAGCCAAACACAATATATATTAAACAATCCAGGAAGAACAAACGAGCAATAGTGGTAGATGATAGTTATTGCTACATTTGCTATTGGCACATTCTGTCTCCCATGCAACCAATAAGGTATCACTGAAGCAGATAAAAATCCAATACATTACAAATCTACCAAACAAGGTGATCTGTGCAAATCCTCTCTCCCTTCCTCTCTCTTGTTCTTTCTAGACATTTATCCCTCTCCATAATGATGCAACTAAGAGCAACTAAACTAATATGAAAAGCTCTTCCATTTTGGAGCACAATTCATGTCAGGGGATGATTGCTTACCTTGATTATATTACTTAGTGGTCTTTGTAACAAGGGGTGTTGCAAACCCCAGTTTGATTAACCATTTCATTTTGGCTCAATTACCCTATTTATTTCGTTTGATAGCATCCTGGCCCTAAACCAGAATAATAAAAAAATAAAAAATATATTTAGTTAACCAGTATATCAGTAAACCGGATTATGCGATGGAGTTTGGTTCTAGTAATGATTTTCACTTGCTATGATTAAATAATTGATAAACCTAACAAGGTTTTATATTTATATCACAAAATTTGCAGTGGCAGTAATGCTCAAAAATATCAATTGATACAACATCTACTAGGTTTTCCTACATCAGAAAAAGCATATTGCCACTGAGAAAAAGTTATTACGGACCTACAAGGATAATTAGTCCTTAGTGATAATTTAATTGCAAGAAACTCCGATTCCGCCAAATGTCAGTCACACCCCTTTCGAAGCACCCACCATCTTGGCCAATAACGAAGCCAAATACAACAAAATCCCAAAGGACACCACAAAGAAGATGTGTTGATTATGCTCAAGCAACAAATACCAAAAGGTGGCTATAACTGTGCGCCGTTACAGATCACAGTAGCTTATTGTCATTTCCCCTTCCAACTCAAGTATGTCTAGCATGAAAGTGATGTATAATAGTAGCAGGGAATAGCCAACCCTCCCCCATGAAATCAAATAGCTTTTGACATAGCAACCGGAACTATGTCACAATGCAAGAACAAGTGTACACAAGACCCACTATTGTAGGCACATCACCAAGACATGGGAACATAGGGTCTAGCAACGTAACATTTTGTTGGTGTTAACCTTGTCGAGAACCATGGTTCAAACAATAGCCTGCCCTTAAAGGATAACCTTAGCCTAGCATATTAAATTATGGTCCAACAAGTAAATGGTAATGAAGAACCTCAAAGCTATTTGTGTATATTTAGAAAAACGTAATAAACTAGTCAACATCTAGGATGATGATAATTGCAAGGTCTGTGCATCCAAGGTGACAAAGATCCAGCAGAACACCCTATTGATGGGACAAGAATAGTTAGATTGATCAAAGTAATACCTCTATGTAATTAACAGCAGTGTTATCATGCGGCTTCCTCCTATTAGGTAGAAGATCCTTTGAAGTGTACTCATGTTTTTCCTGGGGATCATTCTGAATTTTGTCCGTCCTGTTTTTCATATGTTGCCAGTGAAGCGGAGTGCCTCGGCTGTTTAACACAGCAAGTAGATATTGAGCAATGCGCTCTTCGCCCACTACTGAATCCTTCACAGATCCTGCAATAAGATCAACGAATACTTCAGAATGAAAACAGAGCACTTTGTAAAATGATAAAAGTCATCATTCCTTTGATCACTTAACATGGCTAACAATGGTCCTACAACAACAAAGTTTTTCTAATAGGCAATTATCTCTAATATGAGGCACTTGTCATTAATAGCTCTAAGCATATCCAAATATTCCTTCCATTCCATCCAAATGTAGAAATAATCAGTGCTTACAAGAAAGGTAAAGGAATCTCTGAAATGGATTACTAAGGAGATAGACAAGCAAACAAGGGATTCTGTTCTTATGATAAATAACACATTAAAAAGTTGAATCAATCAATAATGAGTCTGTAGATCACTAGGAAATTTACATGATGCATCCATTACAAGATTACCATTGCTTTATATCTCCGTTGTCTTATCTATATGACTTGAAAATGATCCCCAACTCCAAATGACAACTTATCACAAGATTCGGAAATAAAGCAACTAAGTAGTTCTTCTGGAATGTTTGTTCCACCAGCAGACATACTAACCTAAAACGCGAAGCAACCTTTTCCTTCAATAGTTGGAGTAGAACAATAATCACCTTATTCCAGAAACATGTGTTGGTGAAAAATGAGGGAAATACATTTAAACTAACATTGGCTTCGGAGTTGGGAGATTAGTATGTATAAATTGGGACATTGTAAACTAGGTTCAATATGATGTAAAAGCAACTTTCTTTTCTTTGTACAGTTAGAATTGAAATAGTGACATTAGTTGTGCAAATGGATCCTTTGGGGCGAAGTATATGATCAGAAGTTATAAGTTAGCATTTAAAAATAATGATTTTGCAATTAGAAGTATAATCATGCATATACAAATTTTCTTTCCACTGCAAACATAAATATCATCACGACAAATAGACAATATAATCAACAAACCATTAAAATAAAAAAATTTCTAACCTAAGAAGAAACAGAGGGGGAACAGATATTCACTATAAAGAAAGAATCAAACCTGCAGCAGCTAATTTCAAGCCTGTCTCTATATTGGGAATACTTGGAATCAATACTCCAGGGGTATCCAGGACATAGATACTAGGCTTATGTGCAATCTGTGAATGAGGAGCTTTTAGTCAATACAAACAAAACTAACCAAAAAACAAGAAAAGAGAAGAACTTAGGTCTATGTCCTATTGACTTGAGAAGAAGACTGATATACCATATCAGCATATGAAGCTGACAATGCATGGTAGTTTAACACAGAAACTATTCTTTTCTCATTCCCTTTCTAGTTTTCCTTTTTATGTTATTTTTTTGGATGAACAGCACATGCTCAGGTGTTAGGATCTTTAGTAAAATGATATATAGTTGTTGACAGAACCATAGAAAATATTTTTTTTTAAAAAAAAGAAAAAAAAAGAAAGAACATTTCAACCTTGAATCCTGCAATATCTTGAGTAACTCCAGGCAAAGGTCCCACTGTTGCTCGTTTCATCTTATCCTGCACTATGAGAGGAATGGTTGTGATAGTTCATTTGGGTGGAGTTGCATATAACGTCTAACACCATATCAACAATGAGAAGATTAAAATGATTTTTTTTTTTCACTCTTACCAGGGAAGCGTGCTGAAGAAATTCGATGGATGCAATTTATCAACGCTGATTTGCCGACGTTGGGCACACCAACTACCATAACAAGTAACGTAGGTTCCCTAGATATGACCTCCTTTAGCTTTAGCTCCACAAGGCTTAGAAGCTATAAAAAGATTCAAATTATAATCAACTTATCAAGAAAGAAGCTTAGAAAATGCACCACAAGAAATGAAACATTCACTCACCCCCTCTAAGACCTGACCACCAAACACTTTTGGGCTCTCGGTGATTGATCCCATTAGAGACTACTTCAAAGGCTATACTCCTCTAGGCATATAAGAACATTTAATGAATCCCCCCCCCCCCCCCCCCCCCCAAGTTGATACTGTTAACCAAAAGTGATTTTGAAATCTATTTGGAATTTCAATTTTTGGATAATTGAAGGTATTAATATAACTATAAAAGAATATTCACGCAATCCAAGAACTTCCATAACATTGCCGCCAACAATGCTAGCTATAACAGCATTGTAGAGGAGACATCCGCCACCTTCTAGGAAAATTTGGGAAGCACCCATCAATCATATGCTAAGGCTAGGTATTACATAAATCGCCACTGAATTCATACTACATTCTATACTCCTTGACGCAATATTCTATTTTTAAACTCAAAAGTAAATAATTCCACCACTAAGGCCTGTTAAACCATCGAAAGGCACCTAAATATAGATAACAAATTTGGGGAACGTTCATTTGTCCTCACTCATTTTCATTAATAGAAATGACGAGAAAGTAATGAAACCTACTGGGTTTTGAACTGATTGTGGGGAAGATAGTCCATGGCATCAATAAGCTAAGTTCCACATCATATGATCATTTCATCAAATTAGTAACCTTCTGGTACATTATAATTTTGGCAAGTACGGCAAATATAAAAATCAAATAATCAAGCAATTTAGAAAAAGTTTCAAGAACACAGAGCTTTTAGGTTATCTTCAATGCATTTCATCTTATTTTCCTAGTAAGATGAAATGCCTTTGTAAAGTGAAAACACAAGTCTCCCTACTCCAAAGACAAGTACAAATTTTTGCTCTTTACTAACCTTCTGCACAGAACTCTTGCTATGCGCATTAATCGATAGACAATCTTGTTGGCATGATTCAAAAAATCGCATCCATTTCTGCACAAACAATAGCAAAATTTGACTTACAAAAAAACTAGCCCACAAAACTACATCTATCTTCCATTACTAACCAAAATGTCAATCATGTACCTAGCAATCAAAACAACCCATTCATTTCTTCCAAAAAAATTACAACAAATAATAAGAAACTAAACTTAAATTAACCCAAATAAAAGCGTAAACATTACCGGCAAAATGTTAGGATTAGCCAAATCTTTCTTGTTAAGAGCAAGGAGGCGCCTCTTTCCAGCAATAAGCGGCTGAAGGTCCTCATTTGTCGACGATAATGGTATCTGTTACCACAACCAAACACAAATTCATCAATCGACAGTACAGAAAACAAACTCAATTGAGGGGGGAGAGAGAGAGAGAGAGAGAGAGAGAGAGAGAGAGAGAGAGAGAGAGAGAGAGAGAGGACGAACACGAGCATCGCGAACTTCAATGACGAAATCGGCGACCTTGAGGCGGTCTCTAATGGCGCGAGTAGCGGCAGCCATGTGACCAGGGAACCAATTGATGACACCTCCGCCCTTGTTGAACGCCATTTCTCCTAGTCCCTTCTTCACCACGTTCTTCAATCCCCCCATTTCGATTTACAGAGGAAGGGAGAGAGATTGTGTTAGTGTTAGTGTTAGTGTTAGTGTTAGTGTTAGTGTTAGTGTTTGTGTTTGTGTTTGTGTTTGTGTTTGTGTGTTTGGAGCTTATTGGAGGTTCGTTAATGGCGGAAATTTGTTTCAGTGCACAGTTGATAATAAACCCTCCTCTCGAGTCTCGTCAGTGAAGGGGAGAAATGAAAATTGTTATGGGCTGAATATAGACGAGATACTTTGGTGTGGGCTGCCCTATTTGAAAAGTTTTAAGTATGAACCTGGAAATATAAAGTCAGGCCCAATTGTCATCTCATAACCAATTAAGTACTCCATAATAAATCTTGTACTCCCTCCGTTCTCAATTGATGGTTACGCTTGGTAATCCGCAACTCACATGTGTCCATTTACTATCAATGGCCACCAAAATAAATACTAGTCGGGAAAATTCTACAATGGCCACCACTTTAACTTTTAATTTGCACACTTAGATTTAAGGATAAATCTTTCGTGTCCATTTACTATCAATTATGAGTACTTCACTCATCATCTTAGGTTTAGGCTAGATGATGCCCAATGTGCATTCTTTGAGTGGGGGTGAATGTAATACCCCAGGGATTTAATGGTTGAGGATAGCTTAAATGGTTTGTGGGTATTACTCATATCACCAAGGTGCATCTTTTTTTCAGGGAGCTCATTCATTAAAAACTCCACAGTTAAGCGTGCTTGACTTGGAGTAGTATTTGGGATGGGTGCTGAGGACAAAGCATGATGAAAAGACTTGTGGTGGTCTGTGGGGTCAGTCCTCAACCAGGAAAGCGGATCAGTCTGTGTAGGAGGTTGGGGTGTTACACTTCCTAACCTTCTATAGTTTTATTCACCACATTATTGTTGTTATTTTAGTTATAGTAGAACAATTGAGCCTTAATATTCTCGTATTTCAAATGCATATTTGCATGTACCAATTCTGATCATTTAATTTGTGTCATTATATGTACCATATTATACCCAATCACAGATTCCAACCATTTATGATTTTTTCATGCACTTCAATGTAATTATAAGAAAAATATATAAATTTATTTGTCGAATATATATGGGAGTAAGATATGAGATAGGACATTAAAATGGGACAAATAATCTTTCTCTGTAGGCAAAGTTACGTCCAAAATTGTGATGTCATGACTCATGAGAGGGAAGCATCAAATCTTTGTTGGTGATAGCCACTATAAATGGGTATCACTATCAAGAACAACTATGTGTTAAATGTGTATATATATATATATATATGATTGAAGAGTGCCAAATTTTAAAGAACCCACATCCTTAACCCACGGAACTATATATGTCTTTACCTTCTTTACATTTAAGCCAAAAAAGAATACAATTGAACAAACACATACATATATAGAAATCATAGTGCAAGTGCACATATCATCAATGAGTATTAGGTTTTGTCAACATAAACCAAGATTGTGTTTGCCATGTGTTCCCCCTTTGTTGTGTCAAAGTGACTTCTCATCTAATCTAACCAACTATTTTTGCCACTATTCTTCTTGGCCACAATGCTGTATATTACCATTGCCCATCTTGTTAATTAGTTTTTGTAAGTTGAGACCAATTAGGCACCTTACTTGGTTGTCTCTTCTTACATGTAGTTAGCTACTTTGTTGCTTGCTATAATATTAAGAAGGTAAAGTAACTTACATGATATATATTATAAGATATATTATTTGTTTTAGGAGTTTATATAAGAATAATGAAATCGTTATCACTATATACAGTTTTATTATGTAGAATTATCTCAAATAAAATTATTTCCAGACTCAAATTAAAAAAAAAAAAAAAAAGGCGCAATACAATAGCATATCAATTGGTGCTGGAATAGAGGGGGATCGAAGACAGCCTCAACCATGTCCAACCGAGCCACATGTTGTCTCAACAGGTCAATTTTGTTGTTTTATGATCCGTGACACGATTCTCATACTAAAATGTGTTAGTCAAGACGATCATATCTCATATCGTGTCATGTAGAAAATCTCTTAAATTCGCATAGTTTCGTTGAAATGTTTTACATTCGCTCTCATATTTAACTATTTCTTATGGTTACCCTTGCTAATCAACATGTGGTATTTGGTACATGAAATTCCATGTATGGAAAAGTGCAGTGAATTTGGTACCTACCCAAGTCATACAAAGATATGACAATCCGATCACATGATCCTTGTAATCTTCCTCACATCTCTCAAATTTTGTTTCCCACTTCGATTTTATGAATTTGAAAGCATTGACTGTAAGGCATTATTGGTTACATGTTGCCAAAGCATCTACAAATATCTCACTAGACTAACTAGGGATATGTTTAGCCTAAAACTCAATCAAAAGCATAGTTTAATAACGATGTGATGAGTTGACAATATTATTACTACTAATGGATCCCAAGGCCATATATGTTTCAGTGAGCCCTCTTCACTAGTAGACTAGTAAAAACTAGTAAGCATGTGATTAGTGTTGGAAAATTAATACTTCTAATTTAAAATTTAAATGGAAAATTGATTTTCGTTGATTAACGTTTAAATTTGCTTTGATCTTTTCTCTGCCTAATCCTATTGTTTCTCCATGATTTGTGAAAGTATCAAACCTATCTTTTACTTGGCAAAGCTGTCGTTAATCTGATTTGCTTGTGCCTAACTTTTAGGAAGTTGGGTACGGCTTCATTATTCTTAGTTTTGACTTTGAATTCAGTTTTACAAAGTAAATGAAATACC
Source organism: Mesembryanthemum crystallinum (assembly GCA_030267885.1). NCBI lineage: Eukaryota > Viridiplantae > Streptophyta > Magnoliopsida > Caryophyllales > Aizoaceae > Mesembryanthemum > Mesembryanthemum crystallinum. The sequence continues at coordinate 6,118 of BSSO01001838.1, read as the reverse complement.
CACTATGTTGTGGAGTGGCAGTAGTGTTTAACGGCTATTTCTAGTTTAACTTCTATAAGTTGTTTGTACGGCTTTAGCTAATAGATGGTGGAAAATACTTACAACTATATTTTTCACATTTTATCTACTGCCTACTCTCCGGTTCACGTACTGTTAAAAATTACAACAATCTTTTTTGGGTTTTAATCTTTGTAAGAGTATCGGTGTTCGTCGGTTCGGGGGTCCATCGCTGCACTCGATCGATCCGACGGGTTGACGTATCTTGGGAAAGAAGCGCATCAATTTACAAAGTATCAGTGCAGTGGGGCGTTTTCTCTCTAAGGACAGCGCATTGGGTTGCGTTTTCTCTCTAAGTACAGCGCATTGCGTGCTTCAACCTAGGCTTATTAATTCTTATTCTCTCATCTCATTTACTCTTAAGCTTATATATTGTTGTAATTGACATTGTTATAGTTTGATTAATAGAAGTACTACTACCTAGTTTTATTTACACTGTACTGTGTTACCAAATTATTTCCAATAATTAGCACACGTGATAAGCTGCTTACACATGCGCTAGAGTTTAGTTTTAGCTTACTTTTACAGTTTACTAAGTAGTCATTTAGCTCAATTGAAAAAGTCGTACTTTCTCAAAAGTTTCATCTCCCATGAATTTAGAATTATACGAGTTCAAATGTGTTTGGTTGATAATAAAATATAGAATTTCGTATAAGAAGTTATACTAAATATAATTATATAGGTGATCAAATAAAGTGAATTTCGGGAAAAGTGGAACTTTTTAAGAAGTTCAATTTCCTATTTTCTTTTTTTCTAATCAAACAGCCTTTGGTTATTATTTCCTATTTTTGGAAAGTTTATGCTTCCAACATTTGTATTTGTCAACCAAATAACTACTAATCGTGATATATGTTTATTTAACCAATTTCCAAACGTACAATTTGGGGCGGTTACACATTCACATAAAAAGACCTAGATAATCTATCTTTGTGATGGTTTGATTGTCATGAGAAAACGTGGGAAATACAACTTCTTAGTAAGTGCAAAATTGTTGAATTCTTTGGTTACAAGTTAGAAAAATGGGAGAAGTAGAAATCTTCATAAATTTTTACTTCCCATAAAATGGAGAAAAAGATTTACCTAACATCCTGAGTATGTAAATAGAAATTCATGTGAAAATATAAATCTCTAGATGACTACTACACAAATTTACCAACTTCCCATAGTTTAAACTTCTTGGAAACTTTCACTACTTATGCCAATCAGGCAAACAACACTTAAGTGTGAAAAGACGTGAAGATGAAAAAAAGATTACCATAAATTAAATGTTCCCAAAAAATTTGAACCATAAATATATACTAGTATTTGCTGCTATTTAGACATTTTATGCATATACTCCAATTACTAGTGATTGGATAATAACAAATGGTAGATGTGAGTGGTCCACACTCTCATCGTTTAAGCAGATTCTTTCAAATGAAAAAAATGTTTGATGGGAACATTTTACTCTTTCTTGCACCGACTTGGTGTAAACATGGTTAGTTTTGACCCAAAAAATCAAGGTAAACACCGAGTTCAAACTAAAAAAAAAAAAAAACTAGTAGTTGAAATAATCAAATTACCAAACAGTACTTGATTTTTATCATTTGTATTAGGAGATATATAATGATTGGGCCTCCAACCATAAGCTTAAGCTTTTGGTTGGGACGGTTTCTTCACATGGTATCAGAGCTTCATTGACCAATAGGTCACGAGTTCGAACCCTGGGAAGCCCCCATTGCTCCTATAAAATATAGTTAAGCCAAAAGCACAAGGTATGGAGGGTCATGTGCATGATCCACGTTTCAAGCCCAATGGGCATTCGCAATCATTATATATCTCCTACTAATTTGATTATAGTTGTTTGATCAATTTTGCATCTTACGGACTGGTCTGTCATGTTACTCTTACTGTCAAGTGACTAAGTTTGAGGTCGGGCGACCTTTTTAGGCCCTTTGCACGCTTTGCCACAGCTGAGCTGGGCCAAGTTAACGTCAAAAGATATTACCTTTCCTCCATTTCCAAGGACATGAAAATACTTTTCTGAGAGGAGAAAAAACATGCACTTTGCAGTTTTCACCCCCCATGCATATATACTAGGTGAAAAGGATGTTACTAGAAGTTGAAGGAGGCCTAGCTAATTTTTATTTTTTTTTTATACGAGGAACCCGCAGCCATGAGTGTTCGAGTGTGAACAGGATAAACCCCGGGTGTATGCAATAGCCTGTAAACCACACACACCAGGCAAGCCAACAAGATAAACTTGCGGACAGGCTCAGCAAAGAGGCCTAGTGGGAATTGAACCCATGACCTCCGTCATGGAATTCAACCCCACGACCAACTCAACTACCCCTTTCAGGGCAAACGAGGTCTAGCTAATTAGCAAAGCTAGCTTGCTCCATTTTAACATTGACACTTGGCATGTATTGTGTGTGGGGTTGCATTGATTGTCAAAATGTCAATCCATCACCTTAGTTATAGTACCTCCTTTATTAGATAAGACTTTAACCTGTAAACACTACTTGAGACTATTTTGTGTTTTATGTGTCATTTGGTATAGTTTCTAAAATGATGAGTTTCTCCTTTACGAATTTGTATCCCTTTCTCTTTCCTCCTTCACTTTTGAGCTTTTTAAAAATCAAAATCTAGTTTCTTAGAAACACTTGGAGGAGGAGGAAGTGATGAAGAAGGGGGAGGAGAGTAGAGATTTGCGAAAGAAAAATTAAATGATAGAAATTAGGCCAAATAACACCTTACTCAATGAGTTTAATTGAAATCAAGTTGAACTAAATAGTATAGTACCCTCTCTGCCAACCTCTTCCAAAAGCCTACTTGTATATGTGTATAAATCATGAGAACATTTGCTATATAATGTGTACAAATCATGAAAACTTCCACAAAATATTTCATGGTCTATAAGTTCTAATTAATATCCCATGTCTTGTTTCTGAACTATCATCATTATGCTAAAATTGCTAAATTAGAACATAAGTCAAGGTAATTATTTACTCTTTTTTGATTATGATCGAGTTTCATAAACAAACATCAAAAATCAAAGTTCATAAATCTATTGACTATATAACTATCAATGAAATGGTGCGCTTTATGTTACAAGGATATCTAATTTTCTTTATAAAGTATCATAAAAAAAAATCACATGTATGTACCTTTCGCCCAAAATTAGAATATTATTCACAATAACAAGTTCAACAAGTGCGTTATATCATGATATACGGAAAAATCAATTGCATTTTTGAAAAGGAATGTGATATTTTTTAGTGGAACGCAAANGTGATATCTAATCAAATCTAGAATATCTATATTAAATAGTAAAATGTCACCTCATCCATTATTATTTGTTCCTTTTATGGTGTACATCTCAATCATGAGGCACAAAAACAAGAATTCATGAAGCAAAAAGGAAAATGGGAATGCCTTTCTTTAACTATTTAAACATAGATGATAAATCAATTAAATAAATTATACAATGAATCAATGATTTAATTAATAGGATTAAAAAGATTACAAGAAGATTGAAGTTGGGTAAGAAAACACAAAAGAAAGAACACATACAAGCAATGATTTGGAGGAATGATCGAGAAGTGGCGTGCATGCGCATGCACCCAAAGGCAGGCATAAAAGATACTCCAATATAGTAGCATCATACATTTCATACCCACCCCTTTACCCACCTTATTAGCTTAATATATATAACTCAAAATGCCAACTACAAACTACAAATCAATTTGACTTAGTTTACAATAATTTATCTATGTCATGATGAAGGTATACAACTAAATTAAAGTATATATATCACCTAAACATATTAAAACAAGCCTTAGATAATTAGCACATATATCTTAGTATAGCTGTTAACGCATTATGAAAACTATGTTCAAGACGATATGAGTTCAAAACACATTGGTATCAGCCTTTACACATTTAGCAGATGTCGATTGATTACTATAGTTGAGAAACATCATAAGATTTACACCCGAAACAAGTCTAAAACTCGTAAACGTCAATTGTATGTCTCCTTCATACCAAAAACAAAAAATGGATTTACTTTAAAAGAAAAAAAAAACTATGAAGGATATATAAACAAAAGCTCATTTGTTACACAATTATCACCCTTATAACACAATTTATATATCCTGTTAAACAAATTACAAACATACAAAAGGTCAAATGGCCACTACTTAACCAATCACTTTATCCCCCCATTTGCACATTATGCCTAATCATTAACCCCTAACACTCCTTTAAAAAATTCCCATTTTTCTGTTTTCAATTTCCCACCACATTTTTTTTTTTTTTTTCTTTTTTCTCTCTTTCTTTTGTTAATGAAATGACGTCATTTATAACCTTAGAAGAAAAATACTGAGTTCAGGTCCACCATTACCGTCCGGGTTTAACATGTAAAACGCCTCCGAGTCACGGCTTCCCACGACTCGCTCGAACTTAGCTCTCATATAAAGCAACTCGCCCTCTGAACCGGCGGTCGAACCGGCGGTCCGGTTCTCCACCAACGGAATTACCCCGGCCCCGGCCGATACGCTCTGGATCGTGCTCAGCACGTGCCAGTCAAACTCCGTACACGCGCGTGACGTCGCGTACCCGCACTTCCTCCCGTTGCAGTACATCGTCCAAACCGGCTCCTGGAACAGCTTCACCGGCGGCGCGTGAGGCGCGTGTCTCCCACGTGTAGCCGTATTGTGTGGCGCGTGTGATCCACGCGCCGCCGTGTTGGGTGTCGGCCTCTCGCACTCGAGGGCGATCCTGACGAGGCCGGAGGACATCTCGCGGACGAGTGCGGAGGTGGAGACTGCGAGCTCAACGAGGAGGGCGGGGTCGGCCCGGGAATCGTCCTGGACGGCGAACGTCACGTGGCCCTTGCGGTGGCCGAAGAGCGTGCCGATCACCTTCCGGCCAAGGGGCGTGGGGGAGGAGGAGACAGAGAGCGCACGTCCGGGAATAGTCAACCACCGGCACGTGGGGACCGCGGAGGAGAACGAGGCGGGAAAAGCGAACACGTGGAGGAGGGAGCGGAGGAAGGCGGAGATACTCAATCGCGTCCTGCTCACGCGCGAGAGGGCGAGTGAGGAGGAACGTGCATGATCACGGCTCGACACGACGAGGGGCTTATTGGTAATTTCACTATGGGTACTACTACTCCTAGAAGTGGACGTTGAGGATGTGGAGCGTGTGAAATTGGAAGATGGGATGATCTTGTTAGAGCCCAAGCAATTGCTAGTGCTACTTCTCTTGAGAGAAATATGTTCTTGCTTCATTATAATTCTCTTGAATTTGGTTTCTAGAGAGAGAAAGTTGTGGAAATGTTATGCACTAGAGAGAGAATGAGGGGGAGAATAGTGGAAGTATTTGGGGGTTAATAAGGCCGACAAAGAGGATGATGAGTGTGTTGGGTTGTGGAGAGGAGAAAGTAAGAGAAATATAGAAGGGAAAATATGGAAGAAGACTTTAGTTTTGGTTTGGGTTGTGATATTGTGGTGGTCCAAATAAATGTTGTGTGTTTTGAGAAAGGGGGGAGTTTATGATCATTGTGATCATGGCTTTTGGAATATATTTATACCCTTTTGGATGGTTTGATCATGAGATAGATTATTCTATTAAATTAATGTGAGGTTAGTATACATTACATTAGTATAAAGTTGTGATATATGGGATAAGTGTAACAACATGTCATGATTTAAGTGGTCAATCTTTTAAAAAGGTTTCGAGTTCGAATCTTGTGAATGAATCGATATGGTATAAGTTTTGGAAAATGTTTTATTTAGTAATGAGTCTTACACAATTAACCTGAATAATATTAGTCGTTAGTTATAAAACGGATATAAATATGAAGCATACTTGATCTATCCATATTTCCTAGAAAAAAAAAAAAAAAAGTTGTGATCATTGATGATCTTCTTCTTTTTCCTTTGTCATAAGATTAAACAAGTCTTTAAATTTGTTGATTACAATCCTGCCAAGGAAGTGCCAAAGCTCAAAAGGCAAAGCTAGTTACTGCATAAACAGCAGTGTTAGTTGCTTTAAAGGTTTGAAGAGGTGTTTCATATAA
>BSSO01001837.1:0-21641 GCA_030267885.1 Mesembryanthemum crystallinum | reverse complement strand
AAAAAAAAAGAAAATAGAAGAAAGAATAAGAAGATAATCAAAAAAATCTAGAAGAAATTTTATGGCCTTGTACTAAACCTAGTTTCCAATTACAACAACTGACAAAATTCTGTAGCTGACATATATTGTATACAAAATTATACAATTCAATTAAGGATAAGGCTTCATTTCATACCCAAAATAAAAAGAAATACAGTAAAAAAAAAATACAATATAAATAAAACCAAACTAAGAGGCTATAATGCTTCCCAATCAAAGTTGTGTATTTGTTTTAATCTGTTGTCCAGGCTCATGATTGGCTTATGTGGCAAAATAAAATAAATCCCAACTGATTGTAGAATAGGAACAATGTAAATAAACATACTTTTATCTATAAAATGTAAATTGATCTACCATCTCGAGAGCATTGAATAAAATTTATGAAAAAGTGCCGATATCCCTCATATAAGTTTATATTTTTTTTGTTAGAAATCCCCTTATAATTTATCTTCTTTTAAACCCACAAAACACCTCCCTTCATCCTTATTTCGTCCAAAAGTGGGAATAGATTGACAACTTTTCCCGTATCTTTTGCCTTTTCAACTTGTAAGCTCACATCTAATGTTCCATATGAGCCTTCGTCTTTATATTTGGCCAAACCACCACTACCACCATTATCTTCATGCCATGGAGCCATATAGCTTCAATGTGGCTTTTGGATTTCCTTTTATTGTATGCAAGTTGTTGGTTGAGAATGAGAGGCATTTAACTCGTCGAAGTGCAAAATGACACAAAAATTCGGAAAGTTAGCCTAAGCAGCAATACAATATAAGATCAACAGTTAAGGGAATAAGAGAGGGAGAAAATTCTAACCAAATGTAGTCTGCAACTCTAAGGGAAAGGGGGACCCCTAGTAGTGTCATCGACACCAACTTTGCATTAGAGAAAATAGCAACACCATGAGAATTAATGACAAGTAAATGTTCAAGCGCACCCAAAATAGCAAACGCTTCAGCTTAGTAGGGGCTAGTGTCAATACTAAAGAAGCACTCGTTTCGACATAGTACATCGTTATATATACCGTTGAAGTTAACCCAAATCAAGGAGGAAGGATCGCGGACAACAACATTAACCATGAAGCAGGGAAAGGTTGGTGTTTGGGGCACAGATAGGATAGTGAGGCTTAAATGAGACTTGAACCTCTAACCTTAAAATTAGAGGTGTAAGAGCTCACCATCTAATCTCCCCACTTTTGATGGTGAAGTATGATTGAATGAAGTTGTCTTTCCTTTTTTCCCCTTCGCCCCCACTAGTTTTTCATGTGTTTGAACTTTGAAAACTCTTCTTTTGTGGACACATCACACATGCAGTGGGCAAAGAAAAGACGAATAACTTGACACCGGTGGGTGAATCTCTACTTCACCTTATCATGAAGTCAGATCATGGGACTTTGGCACATGGGTCCATTAATATCACTATTAGTACTACTTAAATTGTTGGTCAAAGTGGGCCATTTTTGTATCAACTTTTTCAGCCTTAAAATAGAGCTTGGAAGTATGTAAATACAAGGCATTGCCATTGGCCACCATACCCGGACGTGGAAAATGTCATTTCATTATTGAAAAATTTGATATCATTAATCCAAATATTGTCCGATAAAACGATAATATTCACAGGTTGAAAAATATAGGGGACTATCTCCAAATTTTAACTTTTGTCACATAAATGTGCCACTTACTGACGTCATTGCTACCTCATTAAGTGGTTGATGATGTGGGAATTAAAACCACCAAAGATAAACTGACAATGTCCCCACGTTTTGAACTTCTTTTAATTTTTCTTCTAACCCATCTCTTTTCTCCATAATTGCTTACTGCTGCTCTAAGATCTCACGCACTCACCTTTTTTGCAATCACCTGAGTATCTCTTCATTGGAGTTGCAACTAGCCATTGAAGCTTCAACTTAAGTAAATTCGCCCTCAATTCAACCAATTTGTGAGATACTTGATTTATAGGGTTTTATTTCAGGAAGAATTGGGGAAATAATATGGGAATTGTGGAGTTTTCAGACGAGGGAAACAACCTCTTCCAAGTGCACGTTGTTTCTTATTGTCATGTCACTACCTACTTAACAGGGTATCAATAACGTCAGCAAATTGCATACTCCTATAACAAAAGTCATAACTTAGAAATATTCCCGTATAATTTTCACCTTGGGAAAATTATTGTTTTATTGTAATTTTGGATTAATGACAACAAATTTTCCTCTTTTTTTTTTTTTTTTTTTTTTTTTTTTTTTGTGATTCTTCTAGTTATAGGAACCATATGGGCCATATACCATTGTTAGTGCATTGGAAAATGAGCTAAAAGCCCGTTTAATCCTGTAATTATAAAAGATTAAAGGCACTCCATTATTTTTCCGATTAGCTTCTTCCTCCTTTGATGAGTTCCAAGGGATTAAAAAAATAAAATAAAATATCAGAGCTAATAGTTAAAACTTATGAGAGTGGGTTGTCCTGGGATGGTAAAAGAAGTGCTATTTACCTTGTTTATGTAGTAGTTAAATGAGTTACTTCACCTATTATCAATTGATTTTAAGTTGAAATTTCATTTGAACAGGCATAACGTTAACAAAATTTAAATACTCTCTCTGTCCATATTTCACCTTACTTAACGGAAATTTATAGGGGTTAAAGTTTGTAAATTATGACCATTAACCATTTAAAAGATTCGAGGAATAAAAAACATATAAATATTTTTGTTTGATTGCTCTTAAAGAGTATTTTAAAAAGAAATCACTCTTATACTTTTAGCTATGGTACTATATGAACCATCAATGGTCAAAGATTTTTTTAAAAACTACAAAAAGTCTAAATATTAAGGTCAAATGTGGACGGAATGAATATACTCCCTTCATACTTTTCAAACGTTTACACATCATTTGGGCACGAAAATTAAGACAACAAAAGGGTGAATTTGTTTCCAATAATGCCCCTAATGGTTTAACAAATTTACAATAAGAGAGGAGTATTTGACAATAATATTTTATGGTGGATTGAGAGAGATTTTAAATTAAAAAATTCAAAAGAATGGTTGATAGTGGGTAGAGAGAGAAAAAGAAGGGAATAAAAAACCATTTTATTTAGTAGTTGAATTTTTTTATTATTTAAAGTAGATAGTGGAGGGGTATTCTGAAAAGTAGTATGTGTAAAATTTGATTTGTAACATTTGAGAAATACTTAATTTTTGGTGATTTATAAACATTTGAAACGTACGGAGAGAGTATAATATAAAGCAAAAGTCAAATTAGCAAAAATTTTCAAAGTTCAAGACTTAGATCCATAACACCACCGTCCATTTATGGGCTACATGCATGGGCTGATTACATGTAGGTCCATTCGTTAAATAATCATTATGATCAATAATTTTTTGTTTCCTTTTTTAAGTCTCAACCTTAATGTTAGATTATTAGGGATTTGGAATGAACATTTTTTTCCCTTTTAATTAGTATCGGTGTATACGATAAAGTTTCTATTATTATTTTTTTTAACAATAAAAATCAAATATTTAGCATAATATTGCACTCCTCAATGCTCTATTTTTCCAAACAAAATGGTCTCTTATGATATATTCATTTCACCTTTTCAAATTTCATTTCAAGTCGTTCTATTCAGTTCAGTTTAATTCAGTTATGTTCTGGTTGTTGTTCAGTTCATTAGCTATTTTTCACGTGAAGTGAACACACTCCTAATCTGCCAACACTTCAAACCTTTAGGCAAAGGATACGCAAAAGACATATACTGACACCCAAAATACTACTCTCTCTGTTCTCTAAAGAAGGTGACACTTGGTTTTCCGCAACTCACATGAACAAAACTAAACGTCACCAACAAATGGATACTAAAAACAATAGCATGGACATAAATGAGTAATTATTGCACCATCAGTCCAAATGACTAGTCATAATAAGCGTGCAATTTCTCATAGGAAGAGAGTGAGTGAGTGAGTGAGTGAACAGTGATCACTCAACAGTCAAGTTGAGAATGAGAGAGGTGGGGGCTGACCAGTGTCCAGTGACCACTGAGCAGTGAGCGGTGGAGAGTCACCGCAGAAAACGGTTACGACGTCGCTTCACCGGAAAACGACCAACCACCACCTTTCTCTCATGCTCGACAACGACGGCTCGTACAGTAGTACTGTACCTCTACGTACGATGTACTCATCATCATATATTCACAGCAACAGACAGCAGCAATTGTGGTCGTAATTTGCAGTCGTAAACATTCAATTCAATTCAAATTCAAATTCAATTAATCTCACAACTCACACTTAAATCGACATTCTAACCACCATTCAAATCTCAGAGAGAGAAATTAATATTTTGTTGTTGTGATTTCATCTTCGCCATTGTTGCCGAGATTGTTTCTTGCAAGCCACATTTCAAGGTATCTCTCTCTCTTCCTCTTTCTCTTTCTCGTTCGTCTCTCAGTTTATCCATTTTTTCTTCATTTTGAATTTCGAAGTTTTGAACAATTTTGAAGCTAAAATGTTCACCGCAATTTTGAACTTTTGAAACTGTGGGCTCATTCCTTCAAATCAATACTACTAGATCTCGGATCTGATCTCTTGATTGAACCTTCAGATTTCAAAAATTAGGAACTCGAAAAGTATGATCATCTCTATCCCTTTTTTTTTTCGTTTGTTGTAGAGAAGAGAAATGCTCGGTTTTAGTTTTTATAAATACTTTGGGCAAATGTAATATACTCTGATATCTGGTTGTTAATTTGTTGCTTAACTGACCAATTTTGTCGCCGCAAATTAATCCCTACCAGTGATGAAAAATCCGCGAAATCCATCGCAAATTCAATTCATTCTCTAACGGATTCTCTCTGATCCGCTGCCAAAGGAGGAGGAGAGAGAAAAAAAACAAAAAAAAAAAAAACAGAGATAGAATTTTGGTGCTGTGGGTTGCAGAAATGTCAGGCCTCATCTGCCGCATTCTCCGATAGAGGCCAACAAGTTTACGGCCCCCAGGTAAAAGACATTTCAATCATCAATGCTGTTTTTTGTGTTCTTGTTTTTGTTTTTGTTTGGATTTGTCTTCTAATTTCTTGTAATTGTTCATATGGGTTTTTATTTTCCACAGTTATTTAAGATAATAAGCTTTTTTTTTTTTTTTTTTTTTTTGACACTCTGTATAAATGGGGACCATAAATCAAATAACTCCAAAGATGTGATTAGGGACTCCGCCGTTCTTGGGATTATAATATGCATCTAGTAGAATCTTGAGGCACAATAGTAGTTGGGTTGGAAATCTTTGTTAAATTAAGAGTTTTAATTAACATATGATGATTAGCTTTTTTTGTTTTGTCTACAGATGATGGGGATGTAAATGAATGGCTGGCCCATGTGTTGTGCTTCAAGACAGCAACTAATCTTCTTAAACATATGATCCTTCTTTTTTTCTCTTTTTTTAAAAGGATTGTTTAAACAAAGGGAGGAAAAAGTATTTGGGGAGGTGACATTTGAGGTCTCACTGTGGACTGGTGTTGATATATATTTCCATTGAACTTTTAGTTCTTGCGGGGCGGCTTTTCTGGGTGGAGCTAGCAGGGAGTTGTAGAGATGGGTAGTGCTGACGGGGATGAGACAATGCAAGGGCCGGGGAGCCGAGCAACGGAGAGGATTCTGGTCTCGGTGCGTGTCCGACCTTTGAATGAGAAGGAGGTCAACAGAAAAGAGGCAGTAGACTGGGAATGCATCAATGACACCACTATTATGTACAAGAACCACATGTCTCCCGAGCGATCAATGTATCCAACTTCCTATTCATATGGTAAGAAAATACTTATTGTTCAATTTTATTATTTTACCTTTGCTTAAGCTGAATTATGGGTAGCATTTTTTCCTGTCCTATTTGTAAAGCAGTTGGAGCTTCCATGGTGATCAACACAAATACTGAGATACTATTCAAAGTTTTTATGAAAGTGTTAACTCCTGCAAGGACAGTGCCGGATGTGTTTGTTTTAAAGTTACTTTACTACCAATTTTCATATTAAGGTGCTCTGGCACAGCCATTGTCTATATCATTCTTCCTCATCCATCTCCTATCTGTTTAGTCCTGTGAATTTGAGTATGTGCAAATAAGCAGGGGAATCACATGCACCGAATACTATTCTTCCCCAAGCCTCCAAATTTTTTCTTTTAAATTTTCGCATTAGAATGCCGACTGATGGATTTGGGTTGATCAGAATTTCTTATGCTGTCAAAAACTTGTTTCTATTCTCGTTAGTAAGCCTTGTGAAGGTCATAATCTATAATTTCAAGCTTAGTTTGGTTTTCTTAGCAATGAGAGCTAATGTGTAAGACTTATGGCTACTCTGCTGGTCGTTCTTGTTCTGACTATATCTTCGGGCTGTTGGTTTTGATTTAGACAGGGTCTTTAATTGTAATTGCTCAACGAAGCAGGTGTATGAAGAAGGAGCAAAATCAGTTGTACTTTCTGCAGTTAATGGCATCAACTGTGAGCATATCATCTTGATGTTTAATTTACTCCGTCCTTGTGGTTTAATATGACATTCTAACTACCTTCTTTTTCAGCGAGTGTTTTTGCATATGGGCAAACAAGCAGTGGGAAAACATTTACTATGTCCGGAATAACAGATTATACTATGGAAGACATATTTGACTACATACAAAAGGTAAACAAAGCACTAGGATGCAATCATGCGTACCTAGTTTTGATTCAATAGTTCACTAATTCATGCTTCTATCTTTGTAGCACAAAGAAAGGGAGTTTCAATTGAAGTTCTCTGCCATGGAAATCTACAATGAATCTGTAAGGGACCTCCTGACATCAGATAATAGTTCGCTTAGACTTTTGGATGATCCAGAGGTAATTCTCGTTTTAGATTTAATGAGAATACTGTAGTTCTTTGTTTATCAGCCAGTAAGGGGGAAAAAAAAAGAAAAGAAAGAAATTTTTGCAATATATGTTACACTCCTAATCTGCTATCTTGTTCACAGAGAGGTACTGTGGTTGAGAAACTTACAGAGGAGACTCTACGTGACTGGAATCATTTCAAGGAACTTCTTGCTGTATGTGAAGGTAAGGGCAGCTGAGGTCCCAAAAATGCCTGCTTTTATAGATTATTCAAGACCATGTAAGCACCTTCGCATAATGTTGCAGCACAAAGACAAATCGGGGAGACTTTTCTTAATGAAGCAAGCTCCAGATCTCATCAAATTCTTAGATTGGTATGTTTTCATCAAAATGTTTACTTCTCTTAGAGTTTAGACAGCTGAAAAGAGATTATACAACTTTATAATCTAGTAAGGAAGTGTATAATCTAGTAAGGAAGTAAGAGTGGGTGCAGAGGGAAATTGACTGACTTTTGATTTTACAGACAATTGAAAGTTCAACTCGTGAGTTTGTGGGCAAGAATAATTCTAGCTCACTCGCAGCTACTTTGGTAAGAATCATAAATATACTACCTTTCTAATCACTTAATTTAGGTGATAGCTTTTATGCAGTAACAGCATACTGGTTCTAATTTTCTTGTATCTACAGAATTTTGTTGATCTAGCAGGAAGTGAACGTGCATCACAGGCGTTATCGGCTGGATCAAGGTTAAAGGAAGGCTCTCACATAAATCGTAGTTTGCTAACACTGGGAACAGTAATCCGCAAGCTCAGGTAACTTCATCTCTCTTGCCTTCTATATCTGATGAATAGAAGTCAAATTTTAGGTTAGCAATTGGTTGTTAGAGATTTGGTGCTCCTCCTGTTCACTTGTTCTGTTAATGATGGTGTTCATCTTGTGCTCTATTCCTTATCTCAATTCTTTATAAATAAATGTTACTAGTCTTCCATGTATTTTCAAGAACAGTGGGACCAGAATATTCAACATTCTATTTTATATCAAAAGAGAAAAGAGAAAGTGTGTGGATGGGTTTAAGGGGTAAGAACTAGTTCATTAGATTACTCATCTATATTGAGGTCAAGTAGCTTCTGTGAAGCCAAAATTATGTATTACTAATACTGGAGAACATGCTTCAAAAAATTGTTGTGCCGTGTATGTTGCTTGTGAATTTTTTTCATCCTTTTCATAAATCCTTTGCTCTGCAACAATGTTGAAAGATTGCCACTTATCACCCACCAGCTGACACAGTACAAGTATGATGGAAATAGTACAAGATGCAAGTGTGACTGTGTGAGATTCTACTTCATCAAATCTGTCTGTCATAATGGTGAACTGCGAGAGAAGCCTTATCACTTGAAAAGATCTCTTTTAATATTTTCTTTTTCTTCGTATCTCTATTTCGTGTGGTATTGGTTGAGTTATACTATATCTTTAATTGTTCCTCATAATTTCATTGGAATTTGTAGCTCACATTAGTGGGAGTAATGTGCATGATAGTTCCCCCTACCCCAGTCTTCTTTCGCTCCAGTGGTTGTTCTCTGCTTGAACAATGTAAGCCTTGTTATGTAATCATATAGATCTTTTACTAAGGAAAATTTTGTACATCTAGCAAGGGCGGAACTGGCCATATTCCTTACCGAGATTCTAAGCTCACCCGCATACTGCAATCCTCTTTGGGAGGCAATGCTAGAACTGCTATCATATGTACTATGAGCCCCGCTCGAAGTTATGTTGAACAATCAAGAAACACCCTCCTTTTCGCATGTTGTGCCAAAGAAGTTGCTACAAATGCTCGTGTCAATGTAGTCATCTCTGACAAAGCATTAGTAAAGCACTTGCAGAAAGAATTGTCTAGACTGGAGAGCGAGTTGAGGAGTGCAAGCCCTTCAATCAGAACTGATGCTACTGACCTACTTAGAGCAAAGGACTCTAAGATAGAAGAGGTAACAATATTTTTGTAGCATACACTTCTAATACATGTTCATTTCATGGTTTGTGAGTTGTGATGTTTTATTTGAGACATCTTCGACATGGCCACATGAAGCTAAACAAAAATCATTGAATGATACGTCTAAAATTCTCAGCTTGCAAATTCTGTTGCTAAATGGTTTTTTCTGACCATAGTGTTTCTTATTTGTGAGGCTAAATGAAGGCTTCATACTTGTAACCATCTAAGATGAGACTGTTTTAGGTTTCTGAACATTGTTCTACTAGTAAAAACTGCCACTGATTGGGAATAATTTGTACCCTTGATTATTCATATGTGGTGATTGGATTATCTATTTTGCTTGTGCTTGGGTAAGAGAGTTGGGTATAGAAAATTATTGTGACCTCTGGATGTTTTATTTTTTATTTTTTTTACAACACTTGGGGTTGATTCTGTATGCGGGATGAGGTCACATTTAATAGATCGTCAAGTGAAGATTAAGGTCTAGTGTAGTCAAACTTGTAATTATGACCACTGAGGACAATCTGGTCGAAGATCTTGTTGTAATTTCTTCAACAACTAATGCAGTAATTTCTTCCCATTATGTAGCTAGAGACACGTGTAAGAGAGCTGTCTCTGCAACTGGACCTTGCTCTATCCCGGATTCAAGACTTGCAGCAGGGGGTTGAAGTCAGAAGTCCAACTATATGGGTACTTTTAAGTCCTTTTTCTCTAAGGAAGATCTCTTCTTTAAAGCTCAATAATTTTCTAATTCGTTTCATCTAATTATGTACAGGAAAGAGAGGAGTCTTCTTATCCTAGGTTGCATGTTCGGCAAGTTTCAGATAGTTCCCCTTCAGATACAACCACTGTGGCTGATCACCACTCCTTCAATGCTCACTTTGCAGCATCTGAAACTCCTCAGTCTCCAGATAGACACAGTAGACTTAGTTATGATGAAAACTACTCGCTTTCTGATTTTGATGAAAATCAGCCCCCTACTAGTCCGTTTGAGCGAATGTTCATTGTGACACCTAGTGATGCCTCTTCACCTATGCTTAACCAGCAACCTAAGATAGTTGGAGATGACCGCCAGCTAGTTACTGAAGGATTTGGAGAGCAAACACCTAACCTTTCAGAAGTTGATCCGTACTATGTTTCTGAGGATGTTGAACAAAGCCCAGGCTCCTATGAATTTGATCCACACCAAGAGTCTGAAGAAGCTGGAGGGCAAACCCCTGACACCTTTGAAATACGCCTCCAGCAAGTTTCTGATGGGAATGGAGCAAAGTCTCCCTATTTTGTTGAATTTGATCCATACCATGTTTCAAATGAAATTGAGGAGCAAACCCCTGACTCTTTTCAAACTGATCAGTACCAACTCTCTGAGGCCACGCCAGAGAAAACCCCCATGTCTGACAATATTTATCCACATGCAACCCCTGAAACAATTAGGGAACAAACTGATGACCATTCAGAATACTACTGCAAGGAGGTTCAATGCATTGAGTCTAACTTAACTGACAATGTACAAACTACTTCATCGCCACTTGAGGAAGGAGAATCCTCGGTATTGATGGGTCATGAGAATAATAGGTGCACAGATGATGAACCCAAACAAGTAGTTGAGCTGAGTCGCATGAATTCTTTTCAGGATCCCAAAGAACCATCTGGCAGGCAACAAATGAATGATGAACCTGATAACTTGAATTGTCTAGAGAATGGAGGTTCTAAATCAACTGATATGCGTAGCAAATCTTCATCGTTTCGGGAAAATGGAAAGTGTGAGATGAAAAATGAGTGTGGAGATGGAGATGACAAGTTTATTGTCAGACTTGAAGATATTCAGAAGAAGCTTTCTGCTCTGAAATATGGTCCTGACAATGAAGTTTCGCAAATTTCTCCTGGAGATGTTGAGCACCATGAAATTCCAGTGACAAATATCAAGGTTGCTAACCATGCACACGACACTGAGAATTTTACATGTGCTGCAGAAGTCAAGGAAATTACGACTCCTCAGAGTGTGGAACAACTTCCAGATTGTCAGGTGATTGTTTTTAACCATCTTGTGAACTTGCAGACAATGCTAATGTTGGTGTATCGCCAAGTTCTCTGCTTATGATGCAATTTAGTGTATTTGCACTCCCTAATGCTAAGTATTCTTATTCTTACGAGCACTTTGTCTCTCATGCACTCTATTACCCTTTCGTTTTAGTTTTGTGTGCCTGTATATCTGTCTGTGATTGTAAGGGGGGGAGGTTATTCTCTAATAATTTGACGATCATGCCTTGATAGCGAGCCTATATCAACTGATGATTGAATCGTGATTTCCTAGTTACACTAATAGTTGCAGTACCAACAATTTTTTTAAGTTGATTTTATTGCTTCAGTTGGAGGCTACAATGCAGAAGGCGAATAAGTCTGTCAAGGACATGAAAGATGTCGGCTTGAATCCTCAAGATGATTTGGATACTGGTTCATCTTGGCTCTCAGATTTTGACAGGCTCCAGAGGGAGATAAGTGATCTATGGAGCACCTGCAATGTATCATTGGTACACAGAACTTACTTCTTCCTGCTCTTCATTAAGGGTGATCAGGCAGACACAATTTACATGGAGGTAGAACGTAGAAGACTCTCCTTCATCAATGATGCTTTTTCTTGGGGTAATTCCATTTTCTTAGATGGCCGGGAACTCACGCCTGGTTCAAGGTATGGGTTAACCAACCCTTCCCTCTGCCCTCTCTGTAACTTACATGTAGTTAGAAAGCAACGTAATTCCTGTGATTATATAAATGGGAAGAGAGAAAAATTTGAAAAGGAGGAATTTCATAAAGGAGAGGAGAAAGAAAAGAGAGGAAAGGGGAAGAATTTAGTGTGTATTGAGGTGTGTGCTCTGGCCATTCGGGATTTACATGAAATACTAGGATATACAGGAGAGTTGTTTATGCGGTACAAGCTAGTTAAGGTAGGAGATTATATTATAAGTAGATTTACTTGATGTGAGTCGTAGGAGTTGAATGGGAGTTTTTCTCCCAAAAGGAGTTTGAGTAGTGAAATTTTCTTCTGGAGTTGAGTAGGGAGTTTCTGTACAGTACCAAAAGAGAACTTAGAAGGCGTACTTTTTGGCATGCTTGACATACTTTCTTAATACACATGTGATGGCTACTAATTATTGGGAAAAATTCATGTGTAGTAAGAGTAACTAAACATTGTTTTTGTTGAAGCAGTAAAAGGTCTTTACACAGTGAGAGGGAGAAGTTGGGCAAGCTAATGAAGAAGAGGTTATCAAGGCAAGAAAGGAATGATCTCTTCGTAAAATGGGGCATCAGCTTGGACACCAAAAGACGAAGCTCACAGCTCGCCCATCGCCTGTGGATCAATACCATAGACATGGACCACATCACAGAAAGTGCCAATGTCGTTGCAAAGCTGGTTCGGTTCAGTGAGCCGCAAGTTCCAAAGGAGGTGTTCGGTCTCAACTTGATGACTACGAAGGGGAGAAGAAAATCATCTAGGTGGTAGCCGAATTGCTAGTCTTGATCTCATGTAACAGGCTTATCCAAGGTTACCCGTTAATCTAATGTCGTAGCTACTTGTAAATTGTGATCAGTACCTTCTCATATAACAGCCCACAGACACGGTCATTTCGATGTTTAGGTAATCATCAGCTTTTGTAAATGCTGCCTAGAGGCGTTTGAATTGCGAGAGCATCTTTTTTGTTCTGCTATTGTGAGCTTCCAAGTGCCAGTGCCGAATTATTCGGTCCTTGAGAAAGTGAATGCAATTAGTGTTATCGGCACATTTGGCCCTCCCTTTTCATCATCTTGGAGCCTTGTAGAGTTGTTGATGCTGCTGCTTTTGTTGCACTGCAGGTCCACGAACGATCATTAGGAAGCTTAGTGGCAAACCCTCTTTCACCATCAAATATTTATTCTGTTTTATCTTCACACAATTGCTTCATCATTATCTTTCTTCTTCCGTTCTCAGTTCTTTCCAACCACCCCCCATAATCGTCTTTTCAATTGGTTTTTTTTTTTTTTTTTAATGCCATCGAGTCCCTATTGGAAAATAGTTTGGTGTTTGTTCGGAACATCCAATAGTGCACCAATCCGTAGTGGTTGATAATAATTTATAAAAATTACACATTTAGGACACCTAACCGTTTGTCTTTTTTTTTATAACATCTTGTATGTTCAAGATATATGTGTATATACAAAAAATAAAAAGTTCAGGTACTTAATTGTCAGCTTCAAAACTATTTCCCGCTAAGATTCAATTTCTTTTTTTTGTTCCCCTTTTTTTCTCTCATTTTATTTATTTATTTATTTATTTTTTTGAGGCTGCTGCTATTCCATATAAATGCTACACTGCATTACATCAATTTTGTAAGCCATAAAGGATAGCCCCAAGATAACCCAATTGGTTTGAATTCTTTGAAATAGGAGTATGAAAGTATGAGTCTACCTAATCAATGGAAGGACCTGAAGCCAGTGGACCCAACTTTCTGCAGTTATATAAGACTCTTTTGCCACATTTCCCCTCTTTACTATTATTACCCTTTTTCATTTTTCTGTTTGAATTTTTAACCCAAAAGTTCAATGACAGAACAATGCTTTTGTCAAAGGATAAAGATCAAATAAATCCCAAGGAAACTAGAAAGAGAAAATAGAACAGTAAAAAGAGCAAGAAGATATGCTGGTTAGAGGAAAATAAAAAAGAAAAAAGAAAAATAAGGGAAGAGCAAGGAAGAGTAAAGTACAGCAAATTCTATTAGGGCTAATTTGTTTAATAAAGCATCAACATGTGTTTTATCATTTGTGTAGTTGGTAAATATCACGAAGAATAGATCACATCACAGTCAACATATATAGGCACGAATCTTAGTGGGACCTCATGCTCACACTTTTCTTAACCATGGGATGAATGGATCTTGGAGCAAACCAATAATAGGGCAGTCAAATATCTTTGATTAATGTTATTACTACTATTAAACATGTCACTAACAAGGGTATAACTTTTCAAAAATCACCAAATTTAGGTGGCTTACGGGTTAATATCATCTTTGCGGTAGAGAAAAGGTTTATTACTAATCATCAATCCAGGGAGAAAATGTCCAAGTAGAGTATTGGGTTGTGAATATGGGTCAATGGATCAGGTGAATTCGAGTGATCCTTCATTTTTTGTATTAAGGATTTTGTCTCCAAGCACGACTCCTTACATATTAAGTGGGTTTTGTGTTGTGCTCAAGTGTAGTTCACGCACATACCACAACATGGTGGGTCATGTCACGTGCCATACACAACAGGACAAGTCTTTTTTCAAATTAATTAATAGTCCCTCCATCCCCGACTTTCCTTGACAAACCACTATTTATGAGGGATTTAAGGATTGTAAATTTTGCCTCTTTTGCCCTTATTGAGATACATTAAAATAATATGTAGTGGAGCGTGAGAGAGGAAAAAAATTTGAAGAGAGATAGTGATTGAAAAGAGAAAGCATAATTTTAAATTGGATTGAAGATACAGTGGAAGGGTGAATAAGGAAGGATATGAGAAAAATATTGGTTTGTTAAGGTAAGTAGGATACTTGATTTTGCATGGTTTGTTAAGGTAAGTGAAGGACGGAGGGAGTAGCATAATGTTGTATGGTCCAAGTTAAGTCATGCTTAGACACGAGCCTAATGATAATGCGCATGTCATGTGGACTTGTGCTCTTGGCGAGACAGATTGTAAGATCGAACATTTTTTTTGTCTGTCTAGCTATGCTGCGTCTTAGAGCTTGTCTATTTCAACTTATACAATTTGCATTTAGTTTAGTTAATTGTGCAACTTACTTTTTCTCTCACATATCGTCACTGCTGCGTCTTAGTATTTATTCAATACCCATTCTGTTTAGTTCAAACTGTTCCAATTAAAATGAACACACCCTTGGGCTCTTTTGACTTCATTGTACCATGGTGCATCAAAGGTTTAGGTTAATGCATCTTGTTCAATTTAGCTTAGTTCAATTCTGCAACTCAAACTCTTCTCATTTCGTTGTTACCATCATGTATAGCACATTCATTTCAATTTTGCAACTTACTAATCTCACATATTACTATTCATCTACATCCATCCAGTTTACTCCAATTCAGCGTCATTCAATAGAGTTTCAGGACCTTTAGCCCATCAAACAGTCAACTTTACACTACCGAGGATAGACAAAGCCATAGTAGACAGCCCAAAGTCACTGATTAACAGCTCAGTATAATCAAACTTTCCTAAAATAAAACAAAACACTCCCCAATTAGGGATAAACAAACTCTAAAATTCCCACAAAAAAAAAAAAAGCAGAACCCAAAGTCCCACACTGTGCTCAACTCAATGATTCCATCCATTACCATTTTCTAATAACAGCATCACATTCTAAACCATTCCCTTTCCTTCTTCTCCTCCCTTTTTTGACAAACTTCCTTCTTCTCCCTTTTGCTTCTTTCCCATTTCTCCCTCTTTTTTAAACTTCCCATTTTCTGTAAAAAAGAGAAGAGAGAGAAAGCAACCATCACTCATTCAACTGATACTCAACTCTCAAAGTATCACTCAACAATGGCATAAAACAACAAACGCCAACCTTCACCTTTCTCTCTCTTAACCCCATCAATGGCGTCCCATCTCTTTACCACCCTCCTCCTCCTCCTCCTCATTTTCTCTCTCCTCTCTCTCTCCACCTCCACCTCCATCACCACCAACAAAACCCTAACGGCCGAAATAGAAGCCCTAACGGCCATAAAACACGACCTCAACGACCCCCTCGCCGCCCTCTCCAGCTGGGACCCACTCTCCCCGTGGGCCCCCTGCGACTGGCGTGGGGTCACTTGCTCTCCCGGCCCCACCACAACCCGCCACGTCATCGACCTCCGCCTCCCCAGCCTCTCTCTCTCCGGCCACCTCTCCGACCAAATCTCCCACCTCCGCTTCCTCCGCCGCCTCAGCCTCCGCTCCAACTCCCTCAACGGCTCTCTCCCTCACTCTCTCTCCTCACTCAGTAATCTCCAGGTTCTCTTCCTTCAGTCAAACTCCTTCTCTGGCCCCCTCTCTCTTCTTTCTCTCTCTAACCTCACCTCCCTCTACTTCCTCAATGTCGCCAACAACTCATTTTCTGGTTCCATCCCTTCTTCTCTGCCCCCCAATCTCCGGTACCTCGATTTGAGCGCCAACGCATTCTCCGGCGACATTCCGGCTAATGTCTCTGCGTTGTTGCCACTGTTGGACTCTCTCAATTTGTCGTACAACCAGCTTTCGGGATCGATACCGGCGACTCTCGGGGAGCTTCAGGGGTTGAAGTACTTGTGGCTGGATCATAACAAGCTTTCGGGTCCGATACCGGCGGCAATGTCGAACTGCTCGGCGCTTATTCACTTTAGTGCAGATGGGAATGCGCTTGCCGGAGTGTTGCCGTCTGGTTTACCGGCGCTACCGGAGCTCCAGGTGATTTCTCTATCGCATAATGATCTATCTGGCCCTGTTCCCTCCTCTGTTTTTTGTAATGCTTTTGGGGTTTCGCCTCCCTCGTTGAGGATGGTGCAATTAGGGTTTAATGGGTTTAGTGAGTTGGGTAATGTGATGAGTGGGTGTTCGAGTGTTTTGCGGGTTTTGGATCTTCAGCAGAATGGGATTAAGGGGGTTTTGCCTGCTTGGTTGGGTAATTTGAGTACATTGGTGAATTTGGATTTATCTGGGAATTTGTTCTCTGGGTCAATACCTAGAGGGATTGGGAATCTTGTCAAGTTGGAGGAATTGAGATTGGCCAATAATTCACTGAGTGGAAATGTGCCTGTTGAGATTAAGAACTGTATCGTTTTGAGGGTTCTTGATTTGGGTGGGAATGGGTTATCAGGAGAGTTGCCTGCATTTCTGGGTGCTATGAGAGGGTTGAAGACTCTCTCTTTTGGTGGAAATGGGTTCTCTGGATCGATTCCTTCGAGTTTTAGTAATCTCTCAGCGCTCGAATCCCTCGACTTGAGTGATAATCGCTTAACGGGTTCTTCATTGGTGGAGTTGATGGGTTTGAGCAACTTGAGCACATTGAGCCTTGGTGGGAACCGATTATCAGGGCAGGTTCCGGCAAGTATTGGGAACCTAAGGCAGCTGGTTGTTCTGAATTTGAGCAGAAATGAGTTCTATGGGGAAATCCCGGAAAGCTTAGGAAATCTGTACAAGGTCAACACTTTGGATTTGAGTAAGCAGAATTTATCAGGTGATTTGCCTTCTGAGCTCTCAGGGTTGCCTAATTTGCGAGTGGTTGCATTACAAGAGAACAAGCTGAATGGGGATGTTCCTGAAGGGTTTAGCAGCTTATTGGGGTTGACATCTTTGAATCTTAGCTCCAATAACTTCACTGGTCATATACCATCTACCTTTGGCTACCTCAAGTCTCTGGTGGTTCTTTCTTTGTCCAATAATCAAATCTCGGGTTCCATCCCACCTCAGATTGGGAATTGCTCGGACCTTCAAGTTCTTGAGCTCAGATCGAATTCTCTCAGTGGCGACATTCCTCCTGATGTCTCTCATCTTTCTCGTTTGAATAAGCTGGATTTAAGTAGGAACAATCTCTCCGGTGAAATCCCAGAACAACTGTCCAATTCCTCAGCTCTTGATTCTCTGTTATTGGATAGAAATCATCTCTCAGGGAGTATACCGGCTTCGTTATCTGACTTGGCCAACCTAACAACACTTGATCTCTCCAACAACAACTTGACTGGAGAGATTCCAGAAAACCTCACAGCCATCCCTGCTTTGAGTTACTTCAATGTGTCTGGAAACAAGCTACAAGGGGAGATTCCAAAGGTGCTTGGCACAAAATTCAGTGATCCATCAGTCTATGCTGATAATGAGAACTTGTGTGGAAAGCCTCTGAACAGGAAATGTGCCAACTTATATAAAGCTGAAAGGAGAAGACTGATATGGCTACTTGTTTTGGCTATTGGTGGAACTCTTTTACTAGCTTTGTGCTGTTGCTTCTACCTATTCAGCCTGTTGAGGTGGCGCAAGAGGCTCAAAGAAGGGGCAACGAAAGAGAAGAAACGCAGCCCAGCAAGAGCTAGCACTGGAACGGGAAGTACAGGCCGTGGCAGCAGTGACAGTAGCGGTCCAAAGCTTGTTATGTTCAACAACAAGATCACATTAGCAGAAACCATAGAAGCGACTAGGAATTTCGATGAAGAGAATGTCCTCAGCAGGACAAGTTATGGTCTAGTTTTCAAGGCCAGCTACAACGATGGGATGGTTCTATCAATACGAAGACTCCCTGATGGATCACTTAACGAAAACATGTTCAGAAAGGAAGCTGAAGCTCTCGGGAAAGTGAAGCACCGAAATTTGACTGTTCTTCGCGGGTACTATGCAGGGCCACCTGATCAAAGGCTTCTAGCCTACGACTACATGCCCAATGGGAACCTCGCCACTCTCCTCCAGGAAGCGTCACACCAAGATGGTCATGTCCTTAACTGGCCAATGAGACACCTCATTGCACTGGGAATAGCTCGAGGGCTAGCGTTCCTACACACATCACAAATGGTCCATGGAGATGTGAAGCCACAGAACATTCTGTTTGATGCTGATTTCGAAGCCCATTTATCGGACTTTGGCCTTGAGAAGCTCATTGTTGCAATGGAGCCTTCGACTTCAACCACCTCAGTTGGGACAATAGGTTATGTTTCTCCTGAAGCAGCCGTAACTGGGGTGGTCACGAAAGAGTCAGATGTGTACAGCTTTGGCATAGTGTTGCTTGAGCTCCTAACAGGGAAAAGACCAGTGATGTTCACACAAGATGAGGACATTGTCAAGTGGGTCAAAAGACAGCTCCAAAGGGGTCAAATCACAGAGCTGTTAGAACCCGGATTGCTTGAGCTCGACCCGGAGTCTTCAGAATGGGAAGAGTTCTTGCTGGGCATAAAAGTAGGACTACTTTGCACTGCCCCAGATCCTCTAGATAGACCCACCATGGCTGACATTGTGTTTATGCTAGAAGGTTGCCGGGTCGGACCCGATATTCCCTCGTCGGCCGACCCGACATCTCAGCACTCACCCGCATGAGAATGACCCGGATCCAAATCCGGAAAAACTGTTACAGAATTCTTTCATTCAAAAGATGTAACAGTAACGCATTGAGCTACTTTTTTTTCTTTTCCACTTTGCTTAGTTTAGTCATTAGTGTAGTCTGATGATTTTCTATCAATTCTCTTGTTGAACTTTTCTATTCTTTTTGCGCTTCTTTATTTCAAATTCATATACTAGTATCTATCTCACTATAAATCCGGCCGGAAATTTTGGGTCCACCGGAGTAATTAGTGGGGTCAAATGGAATGCTCTCCAGTCAACGATCAGCACTTGGTGGGTTAATAAAAAAAATGAAAAAAAAATAATATGGGGCCCACAGACTATTTCCCGCCAAAGGACAAAAGAGTCGCTCTGACTAGGTCACGTGGAGGGAAAATTTATAGCCGTTATGTTTTGGAGTTTGGTAGTGTAGTACTAGTCTAGCAGATTTTAGTCAGTACACCCTGGCGAAAGAAACTAATTAAAGTAAAAAACAAAAATTAGAGTTTCCCAAGGGGGCGCGCTCAATGGCACAGCAGTGTAGTTAATCTCTCTGTACACTTTTGCCACGTTGAATTCCATGTTTATTTTTGTTAGGGCCTTTTAGTGAAGAAGATAATGACATGAAATGAGAGAAAGTGTAGGTCCTGGAATTGCCAACAACAAAACAAAAATTTAAGTGAGAAATTTTGGAGGACAATGACTGATATAGAGTCAAGTTGAGAAAAATGGTGACCCACCAACTCATGGTAAAGTTGTTTTCATCTTTTATTGTTCAGTATTCAACTACTCCCTCCGTCCCTAATTAAAAGTGTCGCTTCGTAATCCGCAACTCACATCCATGTGAGTTGCGGGGATGTGAGTTGCGAATTACGAAGCGACACTTTTAATTAGGGACGGAGGGAGTAGTATTTAGTTCAGTTCGACTCTGCAAACACAATTTAGATCAATACAATTTTACCCCCTCCATTTCGCTAAAATCTTGTCGTGGGCTACCAAAAAAAAAAAAAAAACTGTAGCTTTTACTCAAAAGCTAATTGTCTGAACCCACTTGATATAGTGGACAATCATTAAAAATAGTCTAGAATCAAACGTGTATCTCTTATTCCTTTACAATAATCTTTAATTTACCCCGACTTGATATATTTTTGACTCCGCCATTGGTTGGTGCCAAACATAAATCAAGATTTCTAATACCAATTCTCCAAATATAAGTACATAATGACTAAAATAGATGTATCAACCAATTCAAGCCTTAGACTCGGGTCTATTCATGTTAGTTTTGTTGATATTTTTCGTTGATTGTTGTTTTTTTTATTAATTTTTGTTGAACTTTGTTAATTTTTATTTATTTCCGTAAATTCGATTTATTTTGTTGAGATAGATTTTGCTGATTTTTATTATTTTTTCGCCGACTCTTCTAAGTTTTTACTGATTTTATTGTTTTTTTTTTATTGATTTTAACAACCAACAAAAATAAGTTGGCGAGAACAAAACCTAGTTAATCAAGTTCAGATCGGACAATTACCTCAATAAGGTACTATTATAATAATATTGCCACAATCCTAGGTGTTAGCTTGGTTAATCCCGCTTAATTTTGCCTCGCCCGACCGACCCTAAGCACGAAGCAAAGAGCAAAGAGCCGAAGCTCCGGCCAAGGTGGATTATTTCCCCTGAAATGGCAAAATCAGAGACTCATTCAACAAACCATGCATATGCATGCATTGAAGTGAGAGAAAGCAATGCAAGCTCCACATTGATTTAATTACAAAGACATTGAAAATTGGACAAATTAAAATTGATGGGCAGATCTGAAACAAAACAGTAGTTACCGTTAAGTTTTCTGAGGTTTTGCTGATTTTTAACTAATAATCATACAGCAATAGAGCATTCTGTACGTTGCAACAACTGGAGGTTTCTGTTTTTCGGGTAAAGTAAACTAGTGGATCGAGTAGTAGTATTATAATCCATATGAGATATGAGTATTAAGAAAAAAAGTGTTATTTACAGATTAAATTAAAGACCACCTAAAAGTGCAGTACAACATAGGAGTATATTATTACTGTTACGGCAAAATCATAAGTAGATAACAAAGGAAAGTGCTGATTGTAAATCAAACACAAAGTTCACAGGTGCAATTGAAATCCTAAATCGCTTGCTTGCTTGCATTGTCATGATTATATTAATCCGCTAACACCAGTAGACTGTGATTCATCATTCCTCTTGCCCCAAAACTCAAAAAATTAAGAAAAAAAAAGTGCACAATAAGACCTCGTTCTTGACATGTTAAGTAAAATCAACAATCAACTACAAATATCAACAAAAGTAAAACGAATATAGAACGAAAATTACTAGTATTATTCTAGTAGATGTTGAATTTATATATCAAGGTAAAAATTCATACTATATGACAAGAGTGGAGTAGTTTTCTACTCCATAGGTAGAGGTGGCAAAACCCGACCCGACCCGAGGTATCCAACTCGATCCGCCCGATACCCGACCCACCTGACACCCGAAAATATATCAAAATAGTATTATTCGAAACCGACCCGATCCGATCCGGTCTAACCCGATATCCGATAAACCCGGTAACCGAACTAAACCGAACCCGATAATATCCGATCTGAAGTTGACCCGAAACCGAAATTGACCCGAATTGAAGTCTATCCGATACTCGATTACTTTGAATTTATGAGTTCTAAGACTAATAATATATGATTATTATTAATAAAATTT
>BSSO01001836.1:0-21653 GCA_030267885.1 Mesembryanthemum crystallinum | reverse complement strand
TTATATGTTTGAAGAAATTTTTTGAAGGTCTGACAATGGTGGGTGGATCGATTTATAACAGAAATGTCTGTCAAATACTTTGTCGTTGTGTAATTAAGGCAAGTAAGAGTATATCAGTTATTTTACAGTGCCCCCTACATTAACTAAGTCAAATAGTAAAAAAAACCCTAACGGACAAGAGCTCCGTCAACCATTAAGTTACAAAAAACGTTAAAGTCAAATTTCAGGGGTACCACTGGCATTATTGGAAAAGTATGGACACCACTGAAAGTCTGAAATTATGCCAAAATTCAGGGATACTACTGAAATTTTTTGAATAAAATAATAACATTATACCCCAAATAGGCAAAACACAAAGAGGGGGTTGACTGTATATGAATATACAACTCCACAGTATCTGTATCTGTGTGCATAATTAATTGACCATACTCAACTGCGTGATTCTCCGCTGTCTTTCTTATTTCTTCCAATTTTAAAATTAAAAATTAAAATTGAAAATATAAAAAGTAACTGCAAAATCCAGCTTAAAAGCGAAACGCCCATGGTGAGAGAGAGGAGAGAGAGAGAGAGAGAGTGTGGGCCAAAAACGAGGCCAACAGACCAAATGCTCTGGCATTGCAACAAAAGCAACACAAATAACGCAAATTGTTTTAAACTATCAGTAATGTGTGACCAAAATCTACTTAGGTGTGTTTGCCTGTTTGCTTGAACGGAGGCCAACGATTTGAATTAAAGTGAACGATCTAAAGTAAACGACTTGAACTAAACTGAATGAAAATGAATGATTTTAACTGAACTGAATTGATAACAACTTTGAATTGAATTGAAGTGAAACGAATTGAATTGAACTAAATTGAAATGAATAGTAATCTGTGAGAGAAAAAGTGAGTTTTAGGGTTGAACTGAATTGAATAGTTTGAACCGAACTAACTAAATTGAACGAGTTGAACTGGATTGAACTAGAATAACCCGAATTGAACTGAACAACCGGAAATGAGATTCAATAATGTAAAATGTATATATTGTGGTAACATGTCCCTTCTCACAAAAACAACTATGGCTCAAACTGGATATTTTACCGTGGTGGTGTTAATATGGCAACGTCCAACTAGACTAAGTTATAGGTTGCCACCCTTCCTTTTTTGATTAGGGAAAAACGGTTAGACTCAATTTAAGGGTGATTTTTTAAAATTTAATTATATCTTTATAAACTTAGCACTATATTTAAATAATCACCCATAAATTAGTAAAAATCATCCTTAATAAACTGCTAAAATCTACTACCCATAAATTAGTAAAAATCATCCTTAATAAACTGCTAAAATCTACTTAGATTGGATTATAAAACGGTTAGACGTCGATGCTAAATTAAAAAAAAAAATTAAAATGGATACGTTATTTTCCACGTGGCAAGGCCTGTAAATTCGACATTTCCAAAAATACCCCTGATACTAGATCCGTTGAAGACCGCTTTTTCAGCGTTGTTTTTTACGACGCCAAAAAAAAAAGTTTCGAAAACGTCGCCGTCTCGCCGTTAACCTACTACTACCACCCCCATCCCCTCTTTTTTCTCTCTCTAAAACCCCAAAAACCAGAGAAAAAGAAGACGAGTTTTAGAGAGAGAAAACTCAAAAAGAAGCTTCGAGTTGAGGACGAGTCAATAACCACTCCCCACCTTCTTTGACTGAGTCACCAACTCACCCCTCAACTCGCCCCTCGCCCTCTCTCTCTCTCCTCAAACAACCAGCACTGAAAGATCTCCTCACTTGCTAGCTTCCTCACTTCAATTTCAAAAAATTCTCAATTTATTGCCAAATTTGCTCGATTCTCTGGTTTTATAGTTCCTTCAATTTGAGTTCAAATTCGCCGATTTTTGGCAACTTTGGGGTGATTTTTCAGCGATTTAGGGGTGACTTTTAGGCGGGGAGTGGCCATCTTAATTTCAAATTACGAGGAGAGAGAAAGCTCCGGCGGTGGAGGAGAGAGAAAATGATGATATCGAGGGGGCTGTTCGGGTGGTCCCCACCCCACATACAGCCATTAACGCCGGTGTCGGAGGTTTCGGAGCCGCCGGAATCTCCATCACCGTACATGGACATGAACCCCGATGCGACGGCCGCAGCTGCGGCGGAGATGGAGGCGGAGATGGAAGATGACCCGGACGATGAGATCGAGCCGCCACCGGCTGCGGTCCCGTTCTCGAGACTCTTTGCTTGCGCTGATAAACGCGATTGGGTTTTAATGGCGGTTGGATCCGTTGCGGCGGCTGCTCATGGGACTGCTCTTGTTGTGTATCTTCATTACTTTGCGAAGATTATTCAGTTGCTGTCTATGAAGGAGGCGGATGAGGCGGAGTTGCATCGTAGGTTCATTGAGGTTTGTTTTTTTTTACTGAGCTTGGAAAAACCCTAAATTTTTTTGTGTACTGAACTGGAACTTGGGAAAATGGTGTGATTGAGCTAAATTACTTGCTTTGGGAGTGCTTGATGGGTTCTAGGAAGCAGTAGATTATTGATTTTTGGGTTCTTTGAAAAGTTTCATGATTCTATGCAGTAGATAGTGACTGACAATATTCACAATTTGGATGGTATCTTTGCGAATTTGAAACCTTTGCAGCTAGAGATACGGGCATGAGATGCCTTTTTTTTTTTTTTTTTTGAATTTTGATTATCTATTTTTATCCTTAGTTTTTGCATACCTCCAATATCTCACTAGTGGCCACTGGTTACCTGGTTGGTGGTTTTGATTGGCATTTATTTATTCCCAAAATTGAATGGCTGATGAGGGAACTTGCCACTTTAATTGAACATTATGTAGGGGGTCTGAGGAGGATAGCATGCGATTGTTTGAGAGAACAACGTCTAGATGCCTTCAAGCTTATTAGGTTTATTGGCTGTCATCTGGGAAGGAATCAAAGAAGAGCTAGAAATGCATAATCTTTATATGTTGGAGGAGGGTTTTAAAATTTTGGCACCGATATCCTCCATTAGCCTTCATATCTGGAAGCCTTCATAGTTATTTATCTTTTCTGTTTCTCTATGACGGTTAATGGGAAATGTGTAGTGAACAGATGTGTCATAGGGGTTTAGAGGAAATATAATTTTCTATCTCCACGACTAATTATCTGACTTCGTGTTTTAGGATCATCCCATTCATGATGTTTCTCTACTTCCTGAATTTTGTACTACATGGTTCATCTGCTCTCGTATTACCCTGCTTAAGTGCCTCTCCTGAAACTTTTGTGATTCAAATTGAGGTAGTTGTGAGGGGATGGTAGGGTATAAAGAAGCTGGAGAATCATCAGTTTTTCACTCCCTTCTCTTTTATGATATATCCTCTTCTTAGTAGGTGCTTTAACGCAAGTTGTGGCAGTCATTTGTGGTTAGTTTGGGTGATATTGGAGTTGCTGCTGCCACCTAATTGTCACATGGAAACTTCCTCTCTTTTTCTAATGTTTGAAACTGAGGGTTACTGCAGTATTCCATCTTAATAATTTTATCTCAACTTGGTTTCCTTTATTATATGGTGCTCTTTAGTTTTTCCGGTTTAAGGTCCTGAGATATAGATTTTTAGTTCTGGGAGCTTGTGAAACCACAAAGGCGATAAAAGCTGTTCATTTTAATCAACATTAGTGGCCATGCCTTTAGCATGTTTTCTAGAATTTTGACACTTATTTGTTGAGTCAAGGTACAGAATATGCTGCTTTCAGGAATT
The DNA here is from genome assembly GCA_030267885.1 of Mesembryanthemum crystallinum. NCBI lineage: Eukaryota > Viridiplantae > Streptophyta > Magnoliopsida > Caryophyllales > Aizoaceae > Mesembryanthemum > Mesembryanthemum crystallinum. The sequence goes on along the minus strand of BSSO01001836.1, from coordinate 17,939 downwards.
TGCTGACCATTTAGTTTAACTATTTGTTTATTAGACTGCTTAGCCAGACCCCTAAAGTTACGTTTCATATATAAATATTTTGCCTATGGTTGAGGAGGATTGCTACTCTAGAAATTGCTTCTGTATCATTTTCTAGAAAGGGTTGCAATGTTTTCCAAATTTTTGTTAAATTCCAAATTTGGCTTTCCTTCTTCACTCCGATCAGTCTAATGCTATCAAAGGGCATCACTGTAAACCGATTGGTATTGCTTAATAGCCAGGCTGGTATATCTGCATTAGGGTTTTGAATGGTAACAGCTAGTGAATTGTTAAGGATTGAAAATCATGTTGAAAAAGTCCAGGATAAGCAGATGGATAGTTTGTTTGCACCTTTCATGTGCTACCCAATTGGTGGTTGTATTCTAAATTATTGCTGCTGTTTGACAAGTCTAGGTATCAGAGTGAGCATAAACATAATGATAAGTTATAATGACATTATCTGGGAAAAAGTAAATAAATGTTCGAGTACTATGGTTACTGTGATCTGATAAGGTTTTCTTATGATCGGGTCCAAGAAGATTCTAATTCATATATTATGCAAGAAATCTGTTTCTAATGAATAATGAATGTCGTGGATGAGTTACTATTGTGTTTGAGCCATGGCTTCCTATTATATCTATAGAAAGAGCAGAAGTCGGTGCTATATTTGCTTCTTTGATCTTGAAGGTATAAGACATGTACTAGTATTTTTTGATCATGAGGTCATTGCTGAGCTTTCATAGTTTCTCTGCCGCACCTGGATTATGGTAATTGGGAAACTATCTGTGGTGGAGCTAGTATATTATATTCTTCTCTTTGTGCTTTAGGGCTGTGTGAGCAACTGTCTTTGTGTCAGCTAAAATGGGGCCCTAATTTGGTTCCAGTTTACTGAAAAGTTATTTTTAAAATCTCAATCCTGCATATGAATGTGATGCGAAACAAGGCCCTACCAAGTAAGGATAAGGGATGAAAGTGAGAGGGGAAGTTAAGGATAAGGGACAAAAGTGAGGAAGTGGGGAAGATGGTCAGACTGAAGATGAAGATAACAAATAGATGAAGTAGAGGGTCAATGGATTAAAGTCACAATTGGGTTTGGATAAATTTTGAAGTGGGGAAGCTCTCAGGTCTCCTTAATCTTATTTCCCTAGGTTGCAAATTTGTTTAAGTTTGTGTATATCGGTATATATAAGCACAAGGAGTCAACTGTGGAGAAGATGAAATTGTTAGATTAAACTACATTCAATTACATATCAATGAACAAGCAATGAACCTCATTAGCAGACAGATAGAATACTGAACTTGTTAACTAATCTTTATAACTCCTCATGATATCTTCTTACACTTGATTTAAGTTATGCAAAGAATGCTTTCATGTTATTCTACGTGCCAAATTTAGAGGAGGGTGTTTGGGTGAGAGATGAGAGGGCTCAATATGAGCCACTATGGTACTCCGCCCTTCCGTTTTACCTCATGTACCCATGTTGGACATTCAACACTCCAACATGGGTATGAGATTCATACCAGACACTCCAATTGTCATTCGTACAATTCCATTGATCTGAACCACAATCTGGTAGAGTAAAAGGATAAAAAGAGCAGAAGGGAGGGTATAAAGCTATGTGAGATATGCTCACATGTGGGTTGAAATATAAATTTGTCTACATAAAATCTAGGAAAAATGGTTTATAATAATACCAACTATTTGTGAGTTCCAGATAACAATCATTATCTCAACTTTACAAATTGTGTAAAATAATCCGAACTATAACATTGTTGCAAGCGGTGCACCAGAATTAACGCGTTAGGTTTTCCGTTACTAGCTGCTTATGTGGCACATAAAATTATAATTTTTTTTCACAGTAATATGTTTTAGTTGTAAATAAGAAGTTTTTTTTATAAAAAAAAATGGTGTAATTGTAAATATAAAAGAAATTAACCCGAAAAATAAGTTGCAAAATAATTTAATGTTAACAAAAAATCTAAAATTATTGCCACGTAGGATGTCCATGATGGAAAACCTAACGGTGTCAAGTTGGGTGCACCGCTTGCAACAGTGTTCATAGTTCGGACTATTTTACGCAATTTGTAAAGTTGGGATTATTATTTGCAACTCTCTAATAGTTGAGATTATTATAAACCAATTTTCCTAAAATCTATGACATGCTTATTTGCAATAATTATGTGAAATGCACATAAATATGTCTTTTAGAAAGACTTGTATTCTATAATATTAAATGCCGTATACTCGTACCAGTATCCAAAGTCCCAATGTCCAAATTTTGAGCCATTAAATTAGATTTCTATTGCTTAAATCATCTCAGGTACACAATTAATGGCAATGCTATACACCATTACATCCAATCAAAACTTCCTTGATCATTAGTCAAATATCACACCACAACATGATTTGAAGGTACATGTTTGACATTACAATAGGTGCTAGAAATTTGAAAATTGAAAATAATTGAAAATCAAGAACTTCCGTATGCACCACAAAAACCAACACCACTTACAATTTTACCATAACAACCGCCGATAGTAGTTCATAAGTTACTGGAGACGGTAAAATGCAGAAACCGCCATATATATTGCTGGTGATAAATACAAACAACTCCATAATCGCCGGTGACCATCATCGACAGTGGCCACAAAATGTTGACAATGGTCAATGAATGCCATTTATTTGGGAAGTAGTTGGTTTTGTCTCAAAATCATGAATGAGTAAAGATTTGGTTTTGGCTATGAATACAAGCAATTCACCACAATGTGCTGGTAACGATTGATGACCCTACTAGACCCCCTTGTTGGAACTAAAAATGATGATCGTTCATCTCTCCACATTGGAATTGACCGCTTTTTACAATAGGATTCACCCATACCTTTACTGCACCTTGCTCTCTAGGCAGCTGAAAAATCGCCATTGGACAAGAGCAGAGTGCCCGATGGTCATCCCTGCTCACAAATAAACTGTACGACTTGTATCATCACCAACAATGGACGAGTAGAGCATGCTGATATGGGTCGAAGATAAGTGAGAGATGAGCAAGGCACAGACGTTGACAACGGCGGATATGACATCCTTGTTTGTTACGTCCACCATGGTGGTAGCTTGAGGTTTGGCTAGATTGCTTTGTCGGATGTAATGGTTGCTGGACCAACATTGGGAGCAGCTGGGGGTTTAAAGGTGTGTCAGAGGGGTTAAGGTCAGGTGAGAGAATAAGGATGGTGACAAACTATATTGGGTGTGGTTTAGTATTAGGTGCGGTAAAAATTGATCCAAACATTGAATACACGAGTCAAACATTAAATACATGAACCTACGTTAATTTGTTTATATCTTTTCGGTGAACTTGTATATAACTACCTTTTATGTTCTACCTTTAATGCCATTTAAAAAAAACCTACCTTTTATGACGTGCTCGTAAAACATTATCTTTCGTTGGAATCTTACAAAAATTTTGACCTAAATTGAGTTAACCTTTCGCTTTCTTTTTTTTCTTTTCCCCTTTCTTTCTCTCCTCCCAATGCCCCTTCATTGTCAGCAACTCTCATTAATTTATTTTCAACCATCTAGCTATCTTTGGGCCAAAGTTGCACGGGCTTTTAAAGGGGTGATCCTCACTGATATTCAGCGGCATTGGGGTGACATGTAGTAACAGATTCTTTTTGTAGGTCATGTCTTACTTGGAAATTAGTCATTGAATATATTTACTAGGAAAAACTGATATATAAGTTACTTAATTCATGAGTACAAATTTGAAGTATTTTTTTTTTATTTTTTTTTTTTTATTTTTGTTTTGTTTTGGTGTGGGGGGGGGGGGGGGGATACAAAATTTCTAAAAATGTGATTAAATTTTTTGTTACTTTTACAATTATACCAATCATAATTCTCCCCAATCGTGACTTAGAAAGGAGTTGGCTTATATAACAAGAAAATTGATTACTAACTTTTTTGCGCAAAGTTTGCCACTTTTGGAAATTATATAAAAAAAGAAAACATCGTTAAACGCATTTTCCGTTACTAAACTTTGTTGTCTTTATGGGTACACTTAATACTTCTAGATTATGGGTACACTTAATACTTTTAGACTTGGTGGATCAATAATATATCTATATTCCATCCGTACTTGGAATATTTAGAGTTTGCAAACAAATGTATGAACTTCATAAACCTTTTTTTTTTTTTTTGGATAATAAAAATTAGTATTAAACCAAAATGAAGGTAACTACAAGCATTACAGGATGAAGGGAGTAATTGTTATTCTTGTTAAATTATGAATATATGATAGTTATTTTATTGCTCTTTTCCCCCCCAATAAGCTTGAGGCAGTTTTCTTTTTCTTTTTTTGTTTATTGTACTATTAGTAAATGATTCTTGTGAAATCAAATTCACCATACACTATCAAGCCCATGCATCACATGGGACATCCTAGTTGCTGCTAACTGGTTGGCTGGCTGGCTCTTAGTCTTTTGGGTTACCATGCTGTATTATCATGTTTATGGTGAGGAGCGATCTATAACGGTTTACGGGGCACTTGAGATTGTTAGATTTCTGAATTAAAGAACGTAATGTTGGATGTTCTTTTCTTAATCCGACTGTTTTGTTGCTGCAGCTTGCTCTTAGAATTGTTTATATAGCTGCAGGTGTATTTGCTGCGGGTTGGATAGGTAATGCTCACATTTATAAGTCAATTTATTGTTGAATAATTCATAATACCATTTTACATCTTATATTTTTGTTCTAGACATCAGAGCTAATATATTCAATTTAACAGAGGTTTCCTGTTGGATACTTACCGGAGAGCGGCAGACTGCTGTCATCAGATCAAAGTATGTACAAGTGTTACTTAACCAGGATATGAGTTTCTTTGACACCTATGGAAACAACGGAGACATAGTTAGCCAGGTCTTGAGTGATGTGCTGCTTATTCAATCAGCATTAAGTGAAAAGGTAACTAGAATCTTATGTTCTCAGTATGAATTAAGATATCTTGATTTTGAATCTAATTAATGTTTTTTGCATGGAAGGTTGGGAACTATATCCATAACATGGCAACGTTTTTCAGCGGTCTTGTTGTTGGATTTATCAACTGCTGGCAGATTGCCCTCATAACTTTAGCAACAGGGCCATTCATTGTTGCTGCAGGAGGAATTTCAAACATATTTCTTCACAGGCTTGCAGAGAACATCCAAGACGCGTATGCAGAAGCCGCAAGTATTGCTGAGCAGGTTATTTACTAAATCATGTTTAACACAACTGTGAGTAGGAGAACTAGGATAATCAATTTGGAAAAGAAGTATAAAATTTTGTCTGTGTTATCTAAGAGTGATGTTCAGTGGCTTGTCGTGACTAAACTTCTATATTATTTGGAAACTTCGAATTGCAAAAATGTTGTATGCATGTCTTCACTCTTCTTGATGAACTTGTCCGGAGAAAGAAAAGATTTGGTTCTGTAACTGTTATGTGTAGATTGCTTGCATTGTTTTTGATTCTAGGTGGCTAGGTGGGTCTTTCCCGTACGCTGAAGTTTGTGTCTTTGAGGAGGCTACTATAACTTCATTAAATATTTCTGTCCACAAGAAGGAAGATAGACCAGTGACATTNTATTCATACGTTTGTACTTGAAAATCCGCAAGTTCAGAAATACGTAGCAGTATTAAAATACTAGTTCCTCCACCTGTAGCATTTTGAGGTGGGTTTATCTAATTGTGCAATATCAACTTCTACTTTGCTGGTTAATGATATGACCGGAATTTAACTTACTTCCCATGTCCATCTACTACTGCCATTTATATCGAGAATGCTTTACTCAACTTATTTGGAAAATGAGACAGCATGTAATCAAGTATATTATAGATATCTATGAGGATTCTTTTTCTACAACTTCAATCTACATCTTACAGTCTGTGGCTACTGTTAACTTGTACTCATATAACTGCTGTCTATTTAGCGCACTAAGTCATTAGCGGAAGGAGAAAAACCTTGAAGATGGCAATCCATTTGTGTTGTTGGTGTTTCTGTGATGCTATGTCTATAGTCACTTCCGCATTATCGCTTGATAGTGTCAATGTTCTCTGACTCTCTCTCTCTCTCTCTCTCTCTCTCTCTCTCTCTCTCTCGTTTTGCAAAAGAGAAAGCAATCTTTGAAGAAGCGTGCGCAGTGTTAAATCTATGGAGATCAACTTTTCTCTTGTTCCAATGCATTTGCTCCCGTGGGGAGGGGGAACCCCGTTTGAGCTTGTGTGTTTTTTATTATTATATTTACCTCTATAAAGAATGTTAGGTAAAAGTGAATATGGTTGCGACATGCAAATCACAAGAAAAAGGAAAAATGTGGTTACCACTATTTATTTAGTGTGTATTTGGGAAGAACCTCGCCCCTTTAGTTATCGCTCTTGTTCCGATGCAGCCTCCTTCACAAACTTGCCTGCCTTTGATCCCGTACTCCCTTCTTTTTTATCATGAACATAGATGCTTATTATTTTTATTTATTTTTATCTGTTTTAATTTCCTTATTGTACAATTTGGGGTGCTACATGGGAGGCAAGGTATATAAAATTCATCATTGCAAAATTTGAAAGTGTGTGGTTCCTGTGTCTAGTATTTGATTAATATCTGTTGTTGGAAACAAGTCAGTTGTCTATTCATTGAATGAAGTGTTTCCTGCATGCACTTTTATATTGGATGTAATTATGATTTTCAAAAAGTTTTTTGCAGGCTGTGTCTTACATTAGAACTTTGTATGCATTTACAAACGAGACGTTGGCTAAGTATTCATATGCAACTTCGCTTCAAGCAACTCTCAGATATGGTATACTAATAAGTCTTGTTCAAGGGTTGGGGCTTGGCTTTACATATGGGCTAGCAATCTGTTCTTGTGCGCTGCAGCTTTGGGTAGGAAGATTTCTGGTATCTCATGGAAAAGCTCATGGTGGTGAAATAATAGCTGCCCTCTTTGCTGTGATTCTAAGTGGCCTGTCAGTATCCTCATCTTCTAGTTTCTCGTGATCATATGCGTCACCATTATTCATCATTGTATTATTTACCTTTTGTCTGTCTTGTGTTTCTGTAGCGGGTTGAATCAAGCAGCAACAAACTTCTATTCATTTGAGCAAGGGCGGATTGCTGCTTATAGGCTTTTTGAAATGATAAGTCGTTCATCTTCTACTACGAATCATGATGGAGTTACCTTAGCTTCAGTTCAGGGGAACATTGAGTTTCGAAATGTGTATTTCAGCTACCTGTCTCGTCCAGAGATACCTATCTTGAGTGGATTTTACCTGACAGTTCCTGCTAAAAAGGCTGTTGCACTTGTTGGCAGAAATGGCTCAGGAAAAAGCAGTATTATTCCACTCATGGAGCGTTTTTATGACCCCACATTAGGTAATGTTCCTTCATTTTACAATGGATAGAAATATCATAATTATGAACTCCGAATTACCACTGGAGGTCTTGCACACTGCCTAAAATTGGATTCTTCCACTTGTTCAGGAGAAGTCCTCCTTGATGGTGAGAATATAAAGAACCTCCAGCTGGAATGGCTGAGAAGTCAAATTGGTCTGGTTACGCAGGAACCTGCCTTACTAAGTTTGAGTATCAGAGAGAATATTGCTTATGGACGGTCTGCTACGCCAGATCAAATTGAAGAAGCTGCTAAAATAGCGCATGCACATACCTTTATCAGTTCGCTCGATAAGGGATATGATACACAGGTAGAAATTCTGAGGTGTTACCAGAGATATAGTATTATATAGTTGGGGGGGGGGGGGTTTCAGCTCCTTTCCTTTGTTGCAGATACTTACTATGAGTTATTTCAGGTAGGCCGTGCTGGATTGGCATTGACAGAAGAGCAGAAGATCAAACTCTCAATTGCGAGGGCTGTACTCTCTAATCCGTCTATACTTCTCCTCGACGAGGTCACAGGTGGGCTTGATTTTGAAGCTGAAAGAGCTGTCCAGGAGGCGTTGGATCTTCTTATGCTTGGACGTTCAACAATTATAATTGCCAGACGACTTAGTTTAATCAGGAATGCTGACTACATTGCTGTTATGGAGGAGGGTCAACTTGTTGAAATGGGTACGCATGATGAATTGCTGAACTTGGATGGTCTATATGCTGAGCTTCTCAGGTGTGAAGAGGCAGCCAAACTTCCAAGGAGGTAGGCATGACACACAAGTTTTCCTACTTTGTGGTATAATTTGAATTGTTGTGTAATGATTTTGACTCATTGGCTTCATGGCTATGTTCTTCAAATCATAAAAACAGTTTGGTCGCTGCTTGCGTGGCACTATCGTTCCTACCAACTGGTGCATGCAAATCCTTATTAGTTTCTTTTCCTTCCCTTCTTTTAGGATGCCAGTAAGGAAGTACAAAGACGGAGCAACTTTCCAGATTGAAAATGATATATCAACGGGCCACAGCTTCCAAGAATCATCATCTCCCAAAATGGCAAAATCACCATCTCTTCAGAGATCTGGTGTTCACGCATTTCGGACATCAGATGCTGCTTTTAGCTCTCTAGAGTCACCAACAGTTCCAAGCCCGCCGCCAGAGCAGTTGCGAGAAAATGGTAATGGCACATCATTGGACACGGACAAGGAACCATCTATGACGAGACAAGACAGTTTTGAAATGAGATTGCCAGAGCTACCAAAGATTGATGTTCAATCTGCACGGCAACAAACCTCTAATGCTTCAGATCCGGAATCCCCTGTTTCACCACTATTGACATCTGATCCCAAAAATGAACGCTCCCATTCACAGACATTTAGTCGCCCGAATAGTGAAATGGACGACATGCCAGCCAAATCGAAGGAAACTAAAGATTCACGAAACCGCAAGCCGCCATCATTTTGGAGGCTAGTTGAACTTAGCCTTGCGGAGTGGCTATATGCAGTCTTAGGAAGCATTGGTGCTGCGATATTTGGTTCTTTTAACCCTCTTCTTGCTTATGTCATTGCACTGATAGTAACAACTTACTACAGATCTAATGAAGGTCACCACATAAGACACGAGGTTGACAAATGGTGTTTGATCATTGCGTGCATGGGCATTGTGACGGTGGTTGCTAACTTCTTGCAGCACTTTTACTTTGGGATTATGGGAGAGAAAATGACTGAACGAGTGCGGAGGATGATGTTTTCAGGTGAATAGTTATTTCTTTGAGCTCTGTCTATCTATTTCCTCAACCTTGACTCTGAGTGTTAGATGTGATACTTTCATTTCTGTTGCCATCACAGCTATGTTGCGAAATGAAGTTGGATGGTTTGACGACGAGGAAAACAGTGCTGACACATTATCAATGCGCTTGGCAAATGATGCAACATTTGTTCGTGCTGCTTTTAGCAACCGCCTTTCTATATTTATACAAGACAGTGCAGCAGTAATTGTTGCTATACTTATTGGAATGTTGCTACAATGGAGATTAGCTCTGGTGGCTTTAGCAACACTTCCTGTTCTCACCATTTCTGCAGTTGCCCAGGTTTGACTTGCTACCTCTCCTTCATAGTGAATCATCAAATCTTCATATTGAGTATGTTTACTTCCCCCATGATTTGTTTTTCTTGAGATCATTTAATATTTAGGAAGTGATTTGCAGGTGAAATTACTTTAATTTTCATCTTGCCTCTTATTCGATCACCTTTGTTGGTCTTTTTTTTTCATAATTTCACATTTAACTTGCACTCAGAGTTGGTTTAAACCAACAATTGGTTAAACGCCTTTTGGTTTGGGTGCTTGTTACCTCAGTTGTCTTCTTGGCATGCCTCAGTAACATGACTTAGGAAATGGCATTTTGGTAAAGAAGAAGGCAGTACTTCATGTATAATCTCATCTTGTAACAGGCCAAGGCTGTTGATTTTCTATTATAAGGAGTAGTTATTATGTTTCACCTATCTCTAGTAAAAATCGAGGCAGTACTTTATTTCTTTAGTTGTGTCTTGCCATTCGAACATATCACTCTCCCCCTCCCCAGCCTTTTGCTATGAGGTGGTCAACTTGTGTTTACTGTTTTGATGGGCCGAAGGCATTAACCATGAGAGAAAAATTGGAGGTTACTTCCCAATGACGAGATAATGTGGTTCCCATGTCTGTAGCTTCAAACAGAACAATTATTTACATGTTTTCAGATATTGATATCTTTAACGTGTCATGTGAGTAAGCATTAATTTTTTGGAAGTTAATTCAGTTTGGACTTGGTGTATATAATACTTGGCTACTTGATTGATGATCTGAGAAGCAATGTTGCTCAGACTTGGGTGCATTAGGGCTAGGGCTAGGGCTGCAATCGAGCGCATCGAGTTGAGCTCGATCACCAAACTTGAGCTCGAAACTTGACGAGCTTCAAAATTTAGAACACGGCTTGACTCGATTTTCGTTCCTTGCTTGCTCGACTGGACTCGACTTCCAATTTTTTTTTTATTTGTTTACTATTTTTTAACATGACACCTTTCTTTAATACCCCTAAACATATACATATGAATGAAATCAATAAATATAATGCAATTTAACATTTTCAAAGTTCTTGAAATGAACTTATGGAACACCAATTTGTCCACCCAGAAGATGTCATAGACATCTTTGCCTGTTTGGTACCCAAAAATAGGGGTGCATAAATTGAGGCTTTGAGCACCAAAATTTTAACTTGCAACCTAATTGTCCAAAAATAACCCAAACACGTACATGTAAAATTTACACTTACGGTTTCACTTCCATAATTATTCTTCGCTTTTTTATTCCAGAGGTCCAAGTTCGAATCCCCTTAGGGCCATTGGAGGTTTTCCTGGTTGTTAACTTAAGAGCCCATGGGATTAGTCGGGCAAAGCTCAAATACCTATGTTATTGAAAAAAAAAGAAAAATAAATTCTTTTATAATCTAAGTTCTGACTGGGTCGCGCTTTCAATGTATAATATCACTAGAAATTGAGTACTTGGTTATAAATTTAATCTAGTTTTTGTTAAACTGTAAAATTTTATTTTTATTATGTAAAACAAATTATCGAGAAGCTCGCGAGCTTATCGAGTCGAGTTGAAGCTAGCTTGACTCGGCTCGTTTAGGTTTCGAGTCGAACTCGAGTTCGAGCCGAGCTTAACTCAAGTCGAGCTATCATCAAGTTAGCGCCGAGTCGATCCCGAATAGCATGTGAGGCGGCTCGCTCGATTAGCAGCCCTAATTAGCGTAGCTAGGTTTCTTATCGATCGGAGACTTGAATGGGAAGATGTGTTGCTCATCTGATATTCATAAACTTTGAAACTATTACTTTTGAGTTTTAATCTGCAAATCCCAACAGTTATAATTGGAATTATGATGATGCTATTACTTGCTCCTGTACATAGTTTTTAAATAAATTATAATTAATACTGTTTGCTTTATTTGCTCAGCATTCTTCTTGTTACTAACTAAGCACCATAAAGGTTCTTGTTGATCTGCCTGCTGATCTGAACTTTTGATTTTGCAGAAACTGTGGCTTGCTGGATTTTCTAGGGGAATTCAAGAAATGCATAGAAAAGCATCTTTGGTCCTTGAGGATGCAGTTAGAAACATCTACACTGTTGTGGCTTTTTGTGCTGGTAACAAGGTGATGGAGCTTTACCGAATGCAACTAAATCAAATTCTCAAGAAGAGCTTCCTTCATGGAATGGCAATTGGTTTTGGCTTTGGTCTTTCTCAGTTTCTCCTATTTGCCTGTAACGCTCTTCTTCTGTGGTATACCGCGCTATCTGTGAAGAATGGTCACATGGATCTGCCGACAGCTCTCAAGGAATACATGGTATTCTCCTTTGCCACCTTTGCTCTGGTCGAGCCATTTGGTTTAGCTCCTTACATTCTTAAACGCCGAAAGTCTCTCATCTCTGTATTCGAAATCATAGATCGTGTGCCTAAGATTGACCCAGATGATAGCTCTGCCTTGAAGCCACCTAATGTGTACGGAAGCATAGAATTTAAAAATATCGACTTTTGCTATCCCACACGGCCTGAAGTTTTGGTACTGAGTAACTTTAGTCTTAAAGTTGGTGGAGGTCAAACTGTAGCTGTTGTGGGAGTTTCAGGTTCTGGAAAGAGCACCATCATATCTCTATTAGAGAGATACTATGACCCTGTTGCTGGTCAGATTTTCCTGGATGGAAGAGATATGAAGCAGTTTAATTTGAGGTGGTTGAGGAGCCACCTTGGTTTAGTTCAGCAGGACCCAGTAATTTTCTCAACTACAATTAGGGAAAACATCATCTATGCGAGGCATAACGCTAGCGAAGCTGAAATGAAAGAGGCAGCTAGGATCGCAAACGCTCACCATTTTATCAGTAGTTTGCCTCACGGCTATGACACCCATGTTGGTATGAGGGGTGTGGATTTGACTCCAGGACAGAAACAGCGAATTGCTATTGCTAGGGTGGTATTGAAAAACGCACCCATCTTGCTCTTAGATGAGGCAAGCTCTGCCATTGAGTCAGAATCTAGTAGAGTGGTGCAGGAAGCCCTAGATACGCTCATTATGGGGAACAAAACCACTATTCTCATAGCCCATAGAGCTGCAATGATGAGACATGTGGACAATATTGTTGTACTTAATGGGGGTCGGATAGTTGAGGAAGGGAGTCATGACAATTTGGTTGCAAAGAACGGGTTGTATGTTCGATTAATGCAGCCACATTTCGCTAAGGGTCGCCGCCAGCATAGATTGCTTTAAGTTGAACATAGGGATATCTTCTGGTTCTTAGATCAACTGACAAGTGTTCTCGTTCTGCCCATTAAATATTTGTTGACTAACCTTTGTGTCGTGTGAAATTTCGATGAATATTGTCAGCATTGTCAAGAAAGAATGGGAAGAGAGAGAATTGGGAGGCTTGATGGGTGGATGGCCAGAGAAGGAGGTAGTGAGTATAGTACCTAATTAGGCTGATTGGAATTTGATTTAGCCTCTGGGCCGCGTTCTCGGAGGTGAGTACATTTTTTGGGAGGCAGCTGTTTATTAGCTTTGGTTTGTTCTGCCTCCATGAAATGATTTTTATTCTTCATCTATATTTTCTATTGGGGGAAATTGTAATTCATTTGGGTGGTCCTTTTTTCTTTGTTGTTGGCTAGAGTGCTGTTTTATCTTCATAATTTGGGTCGAAAGAATTGTTTGCTGATGTAAAATTTGTTACCATAGTTAGAACTTTTGAGTAGTGAGGGAAGCCGGAGATTTAGTTGTAATCTTCTGTAAATATATACAGTATAGTAGGGCGGTTTGAATCAATTTTTGATGTGTGAGCTTTGTAGTTACCAAATTGCAGTCTCTATTCTGTTTATTCATTACTACACAAAAGTGCCACTCCCTTCTGGAAGCATTTTGTAATTAAAAGCGACGATGATTGCTTGGCCTCCGATGGTTTGCCTGAGACACGTTGATTGTCCGATGATATTGTTGTGTTCTTTGCTGTGCTTTTTACAGGCGATTATCCAATGATTTTGTCATGTTACACGCTTCGATGGTACGATAGTTCTAAGCTCAAGTACCTGTACCACCATAGTATATTTGGCACGCATTTTTGGTCACTTTTGCTTAGCAGGCTCCTCGAAATTTCAACTCAGTTATAGATCTTGTTTGTTTCTCTTTGTGAGTTTGTATAGGAATTCGCCATTCTATAAATCAGTTTTCTCAACTGCGTCAGAAATGCACAGTTGTTTGGTTGACAAGAAGAAAGTTGCGTTTTCGCATGAAGTTCCTTCCTAGTGAGGAAAGTTTTGTTCTACATCTATTGCTAATTTGTTATTCAATTAAACATCTCACCAAACTGCCTCCTTCCTGTTAAGTTAAATTCTTACATAACTTCTACTTAACCAAACAACTTCTTGAATCTTTCAAGATGGTCCTGGTTCTTATAATTGCATGTTTGTCAAATAATGCGAAGCTATAGCGACAGTTTATGATTTATTTGGATGCTGATACACAGCACCACGCCATGATCCGCGAACTACAAAGACCCCGAGATCAGAACATTGGAGAAATTGCAGCTTATATACACACAATTCCATGATTGTAACCTGTTTATCAGGAGAACAAAATAGGAGGGAAAGGGACATTTATTTCCATCTCCATAAATCTCTACAAAAATATGTCCACTCCACTTTACTAGATGTCGACCACCTTGAAGGAGTCAGCCACGACTTTAAGCTGGTTACGCACTCTTCTCCAACGTCTTTCGTTTGCTCCCACAGTTAGTGTGTAATACCTCCCTGGGGACAGAGCACAGCAATTAGAGAGAAAAGGAACTCAGGCAGTGTAAGAATATGAACATTTTCAGTTCAAGGATTGATAGTATGACTTACCATTAGCAATTGCAATGGTTGTGAAACGAGTGACAGAAAAATTTGGAGAAGTGAGCTGGTACTCGAAAGTATAGTAGTTCTTCCCATCTTCTGAACGCTACGAAACATACGAAAGAATCATTTCAGAGAGTAGACAGAATCCAAAATAGGCTTAAACCAGTGATATCTAACTAACCTCTTGCATGTCTTTTATGTAAGCCCTTTGGTTTGGAGCAGCGTATATATTGTTCACTATATTCTGAATAACCTGCTCATCGGAAGAAAAGTTTAGTTCAAAATCAGAGGTTCTTGTACATGAGATGAAAGAGCACAATGACATGGAATTTACATCATCCATAGGGCCCAAATCGTGGATGTCCTCCTTATCAGTCGGTATGAAGCTCAACCTTACATTCTGCAGCTGCAGATACCGATCCTTGAATGCAGAATCATGTGCTCTGAAGTCGAATTCCTAAAGTGCAAACAATAAAAACTTTTATCATTTTCATCACAATTGGTGAGTCAGAAATTGAATCTGATAAGGGTGAATTCAGTAGGTGTCAGAAACATGGTTAATTACCCTCCAGTCTGATGGGTAAACATAGGAATAGCCATCTGCTTTATCAACAAAAGCTGTATAGTTTTTTGGGACTTCTGTGACACTAAAAATGTCATATTAGTCTTGGCACTTTGTGCTCATAACTGATTAAACGCGACAAAACTGATACACAGAAACTGCAGAAACTTGTCGATTTGATGTGATACCTTGAGCTAAAACAGAACTTGAAGGAGTTAAGCTTAGAGCTAGCATCCCAGCTGCCATTAGTAGCGACCTTCTCTCGTAACACCCTGACATAATGGTAAGTGTAAGATCAAGACCTTGCAAATGCATATTGATACTAATTGCTAGTTGGTTGTTTTGACATGATAAATAAATTAGTAATACCAGTAATTATTTACTCTATCCATTTCACAGTGATGTAGTTTCTATTTTGTTAAATTTTCAAACCAAGGGTGTTGGATAATACACATTTGAGTTATCTGTCTGCTTAACTTCTCAACATCCCACAGTCCAAATTTCGGTAAAAAGATGACAAATGATCAACTTCCAATAAACCGGGTATTGAGAAATTCCACTTAAGAAATGGGAGCTCCTGGGATTTTCGAACTAAGGAACTATTGGTCCTTATTGGATTGATACAATGTGCACGAATCATTTCAGCCAAAAGTTTAAAAGCTAATGTAAAACGCCCAACTATACTGGGTATAACTTACTTTCTTCAGTGGAGCAAGATTTCTTTGAGCATGAAATAAAGTTGTTGTTCACAGAAGTGTTCATCTGTGGATAGTGTCTCAACTGCAAAAAGGTAGAAGAGAAAATTTTAATTTATTTAGTTTAATTTTGATTTTGTTTCAGATTAAGCACAATTAAGCATAAACAAAGAAATGAAATGCAAATTAATGGTACCTTGTTAGACAGAATTGTAGGTACCCAACTCAATGAGAGTGATGCTGCTGCCATGTTTGGTTGCTTTAAAATTTCAGCTCCTACAATTTGTTTATCATGTAGTTAGAATCTGCATATTTCCTTTTTTTGTTTTTTTTTTTTTTTTGGTTGTGTGGGCCTTTTTCATGGGGGTATGTTTGGCTTTAAATTTTCTCATAGTTTTGTTTGAGTTTGGATAATTTCCAGGGTAAAGAGTGTCCAACAACAAAAGATAAGGTGGATCAGAGAGTGCTATCACATGTGAGAGTCACGTGCCTTAGGCAATGTTTGGCCAGTTCCTATTTGTTGGGATAATGCTCTAGCAAAAGAGAATGACAGAATCAAGGAGAATTAGTATTGTGGAATGACTAAATTGTCTTTAATTGGGAAATTAGTAATATACATTTTTTTCAAAACCAAGGTTCTGTTTGGCATGGTTGCCAGTTGCCAGTTTTCAATTTTTTTGAAAACTTATAACCAGTTTTTAGAAATTATTATTTTTTTGATTTCCAATTTTTTGTTGCTAGTTTTGAAAATTAATTTTCTACAAAGAGTTGGAAATTTTTCAAAACAAAAGATTGGCAACTAGAAACCATCCCTAACACATACTGTATTTGAGTTTTGCTTAATTCAAGTCAGATACTCCAATTTTCAAACATTTCCCAATTTAGATATGCACAACTTAGTACTGTTTAAAAACGAGTCTGGGCTAGGGAGAACCTAACACGAATATATGATCCATGGAGTGGGCCAGCAAGCGGGGTTGTGTCGAGTTAACAGGCCGGACATTTATAAATTCACTTAAATGCCTTTTTCTTATGTAGCCTTTTTCGGGGTCCGCTGGGGGAGCCTAATGGACCGACCCGCCCCATGAGCAGCTCTAGTACAACTGCTCTATGTAATCTACCTAAGGAAGAAAATTCACCAAATAAATTCAAAAATACTACTACAAAATTCTCAGATATACCAATTTTTTTTTCATAAAATCCTCAAAGATTCCAGAATTCTAATTCAGTTTGAGTAACACTTTTGTACAGCAGTCTAACCATTAGATGATCCAATCCCGAAATGAAGTTTCGTAATTTAGGGGCGACTTTTAGCAACTTAGGGTGACTTTTATAACTTATGATAACGGTCAGACGATTATACCCAATAATTTGCGATTCATTTTGAGATTTTGTGGAGTTTTTCCGACCACGAAAATTTGAGTGTTTCTATAAGTTTTTGGAGATTTATGGGACTTTTAAGATTCTTTTATCTGAATTTTGGAAAATTATATAAATTTTATTGACTGAATTGGATTGGTTAATAGGGGAGAAGAGTCTAATGCTTGCACCCCTTATATAGGTGTATGTATATTTAGTCCTGTACTATTGTACTACATATTGGAATTTTTCAATGGTTGGATTTAAAGTATTTACTAGTATTTACCTCTAACTTGAGAAAGTCTTTCAAATTTCAATATCCTAAATGGTAATATCCAAGACTTAAACACCTATCAGAATTTTTCAATCAAATTATTCAAAATTCCCAATTAGAGCCATTTCAGTGTCCCATTAAAGATATCAAAACAAACACTGTTCTGCATACTGTCTAACATAACTTGAAGATGTGCTGATGTTTAGAGTTGCTGAAGCTGTAAAATTCCATACATCAAATGTTGACTTGTCCCAACAAGCAATCCATACTATATTTTATCACCAATTTCAAACTTTGACTTCAAAGATAACAACATCTTAATGTCAACAATTACTAGAATTTTTTTTTATAGTTTAGTAGTGTTAGGATTTGTGGAGCAAAAATTCAGTAAATATAGAAAGTGTGATGAACGGAAGAAGTAGAGGAGAACAACGCGGAGGAGTGCGTTTCGCAGGGCCCACCCGGGCGGGTGGCAGGCTAGCCAAGGCCTCACCTGGGCGGGTCAGAGACCAGGAGCGAGCAGATGCGCTTGGCAGACCCCGACCCGGGCGGGTCATAGGGCCACCCGGGCGGGTGGAGCGCGAGGTCCTTCAAGCACGTGTTTTAGGCTGTTTGTCTAGTTTCTATATTTTGTATTATCTTTTAGCTAATATTTTATCATGTTTTCTAATGTTGTTAGACTACTTACTAAGGTTGTTTAGGAAGGTAGGGAATCTAATGTAATTAGG
>BSSO01001835.1:0-21654 GCA_030267885.1 Mesembryanthemum crystallinum | reverse complement strand
CGCTCCACGGTGTGAAATTAAAGCGTGTGAGGGGAGCAGAATAACAAAGAAAATGAAGGTTCCAGGATCACCAGTGTGTCTCATCTCAATTCTCAATTCTCAATTCTCAATTCTCAATTCTCAATTCTCAACTTGATCAAATCATGTGCTGAGTATCTCCAATGTGCAAGTCACCTGCACACCGCTGCTCTCACTTGCCCACTTCTCACCATTTCACACCCTTCCCTGTTGCCCCCTTGTCCTCCATTTTTCCAAGACAATTTCTCAACCAATTTTAGAGCATTTTTGGATGCCAGCCAAGATTATGGTGTGTTTATTCAACTTAAACAATCTGAATTAAACTGAACTAAATTTAATGACCACTCAATAAAGAGTAATATATGAGAAGAAACAAAACCAAAAAAAAAAAAAAAAGAAAAAAGAAAAAAAAAGCAAGTAACTTAACAGAATTGACCTGAACTAAATATAGATTGGATAAGTCAAAATAAAAATAGCCAAATTTGTAGGTATTTTAACCACATTTCTACCTTTGACCTAAAAATAGTTAGTTAAATAGGTATGTTCCAGTGGCAACATATTTTCTTTTTTTAAAAATAAACTACTAAAATGAAAAGCTAACTTGTTGACAATGGATGATGATGAGAATAGGATAAAATGATATGTATATGCAAGTTAAATGAAAGCCACAGTAAACATTTTATGTGATATTTAAATGAGTGGGTAGCATAATGAAAATTTTGTTTCACGTATGAGTTGTATCCCGTATTGAAAGATCAAATAGAAAAAATGAGAATAATATAACTAGTAAATTAATTTACCTAACACCAATTTAACTTTCAAATATAACCTCATTTGTGCTAGTTCAGCCATGTAATAAGTCCCATTTTGCTAGACTAGAATTACTTCACCTTTGATGTCGACAATGTTACAATTTGCTCAACCTAATTATGCTTATTCTCTCTTTGCCTCAAAAAAAATCAATAAAAAGACAAATATTCTAGCTAGTGATTATTAATATCATTCTCAAATTCAAGATTAATGATTTGATTTTGATTAAAAAATCTCATGCTACCCTTATCATGGAAATAAATAAAAATATTTCTTTTAACTTTTTTATATTTTTATGGTCGTGGTTTTCAAAGGCATATGTCAAAGCTGAATCATACCAGTATGTCTTAAGAGATTCTTAAACCACCCACAAGAAGTTGGTAAGAGATTCTTCCACCTTTCAATTCAAAATGCAAAATGTTTGTTTTTCTTTTCTACCTTATTAAAAAGAAAGAAGCTAGTTGGCTTGGCTGGTGGGCTGATTGGTCTCAAAATGGTCATTGGTGCATTTCTTTTGGCATTTGGGCATCACAGTTTCCTGATTAAAATTAAAGCGCTCTATTGGTTTGTGCTGATTAATGATAAATTAATACTTAATTAATTCGACCACTAAACTATCTTGTTAACTCATTAATCATTATTCCTGACAATTAGATCCAAAATAAGGAGTTGGATCCACCTTGTGTACTAAGTACATTTTTGTTGTCCATCTCCTGCATTGTGTTATTGCCATTTTGATTGATATAATTAAGTACAAAATGACAAAGTGATTAGCATGCTGTTCTTAATAATGCAAAATTATGAATGAGATGCTTAATTATTACAGTACTACATTTTGACCCCTTAAACATTTCTAATGATGGAAATATATAGTGTGATGATTACGGTGCATATGTTTCCAAAGAATATGATAAGCAAAATGAAATTGTATCTTAAAGAGGTAATGAGTTATTACATTTTTTGTTTAATTATTCTTGGTTCTATTCTGCGACTAGTCGTGATCTTCTTACTTTTTCTCAAAGGAATAGTGTTAATTATGTCTCAATTTTATTAAGATTCATTTCACTAACTTAAAAAGGAAAAAGAGAGAAAAGATACGGTTCAAAGTTCAAACTAAGAAGGCAACTTAAAGTACTAACTTTGAAGTAACTAATTAATTACTTAATTAATTATAAAAATAGAAGGGGAGGCTTTGATGAACTTTGCAGAAGAGTTTGAGTAAGCATCTAGATGATCCCTCCCTAATAGGACAAAGGAACTTTATTTAAGTGTAAATTTTGGTGCCAAAATCATAAAAAGTCCACTAGTATCAATGGTCCTTTTTCATTAATTGAGATCTAAAACATGGAGTAGTATGTTTAGTACCCCACGTCACCTAACCTAAATATTCACTTTTCTTTTGCGGAAAATGCTTCAATTTTACTTTTTTTTCCCCCACCCTACATAATTATTATGTGGGAAAGAAATTAAGAAAGGGGGAGGAACTGAGGAAGGGGATACACCACCACAAGTTTTGGCAATGTCCTGCTGTCTAATAGTTCTCTACAAACATTTGAAAAATACGGAGGGAATACTAATCATCTTAGGGAAGCAATAAAGCAACATAATAACTTTTTCCCTCCCTTTGTTGATATACTAGTATGCTACATATTTAGTTATATATGAAATGCAACGAATGTGGTTGCATAGATCAAGAGTACCTTCTAGCTAAGAAATGCATAATGTCAAATAATCCTACCCATTGAATTTGAGGGTTTGGGTTTGAGATCTGACTATTTTGTTCGCTTATAATGTACATCATATGATATTGTAGTGAAAAATGAAAAACAGAAGATTATTTTAGACAATTTTGAAGAGTAACACTCCTACATAATATAAACTTTTTTTAATTTACATTTTTGAAACTAAATATTTTTAGAAGAATTTATGGTCAAAATTTTCACTAAATTAGACTTTTATTTTTCTAAAAGAGACAATCAAACATGGAGAAGCGATCGAGTACTCTATAGCAACCCTCCTCCACAATAATAGTGCTTTGCGAAAGTAACCCTACTCAACATTGTCCTACAACTATTCATAAAAAAAATTACAGCATTTTATAATACATTTAAGGATGTCGGTCAAATAATAAGTTGATTTTGAGAATAAGTAATAATTTTTTTTTTTTTTTTGGTGTATGCAAGAAGGAACTTCATTCTTTCTTTGGCGTGGTTAAAGGGCACTTCCTAATGCACAACTTCGGGCATTTCACGAATAAATTCATGTAGGTGCTCCCCAGTCAGAAATAGTAATACTTTAAATTAGTTAACATGTAAGTAACATATATCCAAAAGTATAATGCAGAAAAAACATCGTCTATCGATCTTTGAGTAGATGTAACTATGGCGGATTGCATGAAATATACTAGGAGGAGTATTTGATTTGGGGAGGGTACATTGCACCTTCTTTGGGATAAAAAGGTGGCATAGTGCATTGACTATACTCATTTGTATTTATAGGATTACTTTCTTTATCAAGATGCTACTATATCCAATCCAGTTACCCATTGTATTCATATATGTTACTCGTAGTGTGATGTTATAGAAAAGAAATTTTCTCACAAATGAAAAATAAGAGAACATAATTAGAAAACATTATCTTTGCAATCATTTTCTGGGTTGCCGACCGAATGAAATGGAAGGATCAAGGATTTACGTATGATTTTGGCAGTCCGTGAGTTTGAGAATTTTGCAGCAGTTTGGCAACAAACACTGTTACTATTATCTATTGCAAAGTCAACTCCAACAAAACGCTACAGTGTCCTTTTACGAGGAAGGACCCAAACGTGGGATCCAGCTCCATGCAGGACCCACAACGTATTGTATTCTTCTCTCATGCTTATGAATTTTTGATTATGGAGCATAATTTCTTATTGGGTAAGATTCATATGTGAAACAAGTTGATCGGGTCAGGTTCATAAATCGGGTAATTTTGATTTCGATGCAAATTGAATTTGATTGGTTTTTAAATTAGGTGTCTCTCTTTTAGATTTAAGGTAAAAAAAAAAAACATATTCTAAATCAAAATTTAAGTTAGATTAATTCTGATTTTTAAATAGGATTACATTTTGCCAACTCTAAATAAAAATTACTATATGTGTTAAACCATTTGACCGCCAAACTCTAAATAAAAATTCCACCCGTAAGTTATCTTTTAGAAACTACAACAATAAACTATCAATAAAATTGAATCTTGCTTTTATAGTCTCTTTATATATTGAGACGATTCTGGTGCTAATGAGTTAAATGAACGGTTTAAAACATGAAAAAAAAAAAAAAAAATTGAAATTTGGATAGTGGCATAGAGAGGAGGAGAAGGGCTTTATTGAAATGAGTATGGTATGGGCTTGGGCCTACGGAATATGGTCAAGTGTTTTAACGGATGGACAAGAGCTTCTTAACCCCCACAACAAAACAGGAAAGAATGGGAGGAGAAAAGGTACGGGAAAAAAAAAGGGCTTGTTTACAATTGTCGAGTATATGTATAAGCAATGTAATCACTTTTTTTGATTTTGTTTTCTTTTTTGGGTGGGGACGGCTATTATTAGTTTCCAACAATATCATTACTATTATTAAGTGGCTTTCTTTAATCAGGAGAACCATGGATTTGGTAGTACTACTAACAGCAACTAAACATTTATTTGATATTAACACAAAAAAAAAAAAAAAAAAAAAAGAGTTTATTATGTTTATGCATGAGGTAAGCTTATTGGCGTTTTGCGTATGGTGGTTTGAGTTACAGGTGCATAACCCCTATCAAAACTATCCATACACTTACACATAGTACATCATAGATGCCCGTGTTACGTTGGTTGGTCGCATTTGACTGGTTGGATATGCTATTTTCACCCCTTTACAAAATAGCCAACGTCTTCTTCTTCAATCTTAGATCAACTCTAACATTGAATTGAAGATCAAGAAATGTTGATGATTTTTTGTTTTATTCTTTTCCCTTTTTTTTCTCTTTTATTGATTATTTCCTAAATGTTGCAAGTATTATGAGTGTCACTTCTCTCCTCCCCCTCCCTACCCACTATGGGATTTGGACGGATTTATATTAGAATCAAACATCTACATCTTTATCATGAAGTACTATTTATTTCAACCTTGAATTGATGAAATGCAGTATTGATCAATGCACTAACATGAACTACACTTAATCCGCTAATTGGATGCAGTATAATAACAACAAAATCGACAACGTTACATGTTATCGACTCTTCTTACAAGAGACAATTTATGCAATAAATTTTTGCTCAATTCAGTCTAGTCTAGTACAATTTTACAATTTACTTATCCTCTCAAATATTACTATTCAATCGATACAAGTTAATTAGTTCAACACCTTTTAGTTGAATGAACATTGTAAGTTTGTAACTACAAAATCATATCTTGATTCTTAACTGAGTGTTCCACTTTACTAAACACATATAGATATATGGGCAATAGAATTATAGAAAGCCTAACCTTAGTAATACATCATGAGCATCTTCCTCATAACATGGCTTAAGAGAATAAACCCAATAAAGAAAGTTGTTCCCACAATGCAGCAAAAATAAAGGTTCCATCACACTAATATAGTAATGGTTTTAGAAATACACAGACACATAGAAGTGGATGAGAAATGCAAATTATCAAAGAATTTTTTGGCAAAATAGAAAGATGGGAGCTAATTATATGCAAGTTCAATAAGCATTGAAGAGAAATTTGAAGTAAAAACAGAGAAGAAAAAGAAGTTTATTCCTTAAATCCAAAAAAGCGCAAAAGATTAAAATAGAATATTAAGGGGAATAATGGAGGAGAGGGGGCAATTAGGGGCAATGGCAAACTGCAAAAAGGGAAGAGGAAGGAAGTGGGGTTGGCATTTGACTTTCTTTTATTATTTTTAGAATTCATCGATGGCCTCCCCTTTTTCGATTGATTTAAACGCTATACAAACCCCCTCAATCGCATCACAATTCACACACTACTCTTCTCTTTGCTCAAATAACCTCAACCATCACACTCTTCTATTCTCTTTTAGCTCATATTTCCTCACTTCTCTTTTTGTTTTTCCTCAATCCAATCTTAATCACTGCCATTTTTGCTTTGCTTCATCCCTGTGTTTAAGTTCTGCACTTGATTTTTGATGCATTTCTGTAATTTCCGTGTTCAGTTCTTGTTTTAATTTCAAGCTTGTTTTGATCCGCTGGCTCTAATCTCCACAATTATCACACCGTAAAAACACCTCAAAAAAAATCTTTCAAATTATGTAGCTTCAGCTCATCTTCACTCTCTGATCCCCCCCCAAAAAAAAAAAACCCAAAAAATATTCAATTTCTTGAAGCTTTTCAACATTATGTGTATCTAGTTTTTGCTCTATTTTCTCGTTTCTGTGTTAGCTATAGTGGCCAAAATTAGGCCAAAAGTGTAACATCAACTTTATAAAAAACACCCAAATTATGTAAGTTCAAGCTACCAATCACTCACCCTTTCCCCCCAAAAAAAAAACCAAAAAAATTAGTTTAGTTTCATTTCAGTTTGATTATTAAACCAAAAAAAAAAAGAAAAAGAAAAAGAAAAAAAAGACATACCGAGGAAGGATGATAGAGAACGGAGGAGGTTCGCCGGATGTGTCGGTGTCGGTGCCGCCGACGCCGGAAGGAACGCCGGCGCCGCTGATATCATCGCGGCGAGTTGACTCGTTGTCTTACGAGCGATCGTCGATGCCGAGATGCAAGTGTTTTCCCGAATTCGGGTCGGGTCCAGTTCACTCTTGCTTCAGCGACTTCAAAGCCCCTGATGTCACTCTCACCCGAAAGGTACCCTTCCTTTGCTTTGCTCTCTTGTTTTGTTTCTCTTTCCCCACTGGGCCCCTTCGCTTTTTACCCGCACTTTTCGTTGTTTGGGTTGAGCAAGAATTTGGAGTATTTTTCAATTTTGTGTACTTTGGTCTGTGTTAAAGTGGGTTGTTCGGCATTGATAAAAAGGTAGTCTTGTATGTGTTTATAGCTAAGTAAATTACTCCGTTTATAATTAGGTAGTTTTAGGGTAAAACCTCATTTGAATGTAATATATTTGCTCACTTGTTAAATTGGGCTCGAATTAAACAAAAGTTAACCCAAAACGACACCCACACATTAACCCAACCAATTATGTGTTCGTGATCACAAAGTTGGAGATTTATTCTATTTTGTTTTATTTTATTTTTGAGGTGATGAGAAATTAGTATGAAAGTCCAATATTCACTTCAAGCTAGGTTTACCTTTTAGGGAAAAAAATGCTTGTTTCCCATCATTATATAAGTAGAATTATAGTGTGACAATATAAAATGAGAACAATAACTAGTGTGTTTAAATTTACACCATGGACGTCCTTTGCACCAAAAAAAAATTTACACCATGGACGAACATGACATCGGGCCTCAGTGTAAATTTTACAATGTTGCTTAATTTTTGTTCAATATAATTAAGATATTTATAAATTATTGACGTTTTAAAATCTCCTAATTTGAGCTTTGGCTTTTCTATTTGAGCCATGTATTATACTCCATAATTATAGACGCAAAATCACGTTTACGTATACATGTTGATTTAATTTTTGTCTGAAAAAAAAGTAAAAAGAAAAGGTTAGAGACATATACTTTTCAACTTTCCTTGTACAAAATTCTCCACCGCACATTTTATTTATTTATTCTTTTTTTTTTTGGTGAGATTTATTTATTTATTTTTACTATCCCTCTCGTTGTGTAAGCATGTGAGTTGTAATAGTCATGACAAGGCAACTTCATTGGGAAAAATTAAATTAAACCAAACTTAATTTGTTTAGTCATTTAAAAAAAAAAAAAGGTTTATAATATGTTTATTCCGCCTTCCCGGCGAAGAGCCAAATACGTAGAGACTTCCCAACCAATGACACGGCCCAACATGAAGTCATCTAATTCAGAATTTTTTGCAATTTATTAACACTAATAATAGAAAGAAAGAAAGAAAAGTACATAATTTGGTTCTTCTGTACCAAGCCAAAATTTTGAGGTAGCGACCGAACTTTTCATTTTTTTTTTTAATGGAAAAAAAATAGAAGAAAGATAAGGAAAGAACCATCAGCATTATGAAACTAGGTAATATGTGCATCAGCATCATCTTACATGTTCATCATATTTGAAAATGTACAGGATTGAGCCCCACAAGCATGTGAACAAATAGCAAAAACTTCATCTTGGGAATTTTTATATTGCAGCAAGAGTTGTTTAGACCAATGTAATATTCTAATTGTATGATAGGGTTGAGCTTAACCTTGATGTGATTGGGTGCGTGCGTGTATGTGTACGTGCAATTTTATAGGCGGGTTTGTAGGCTTTGTAAAATAGCGAATAAATGCTAAGAAAACATGGGCACATGTAACTGATTACTGCTGTGACATACTCATATTGATCACACTGTCAGGAAATTGTGTTCATACTTCCTAGGTTCATCCTAATTAATCATGGAATTCGAATATGCATTTCCAATAATAAAAATATCTATGCAATTAATTGTTGAATATTTCATTTATAGACGTCAAGAAAACAATAATCAAGTCATTGGCTAGGTCGTAATATCGGTAGTTATTGGGTATTATAAGTTTACTGTTTAGTTTGTGAATGTTCCTTACACTTGAACATCTAGGAGACAAGTTGCGCAGTATGTAGTGTACATTCTTTTTGAGAAATTAACTTATGTAAATGCCACAATCCTATGAATGTACTGAACATTGAGGGTACTGCCTTTTCTCTCATCTGCTTAGCAACTCAAATGGCAAAATAGGATAAGAATTAACACAAACTACTGGTGCCAGTATCGGCAATCAGTGTTTGATTAAGATTGCTTTTATAATTGCTTTATCAGCCTATGTTACTTGGAAACATCTTTTGCAAATGACCATGGCAACATTTACAAGAGTGTAATAAAGCATTTGCAGAGACAACTTTGAATTATTCACCCTCTCAAATCTTGTTTTTCTTGAGCCTTTGCTTTCAACTCTATGGGAGAACAGAAACTGATATTGAGAATGTTGCATGCATTACTTGGAAAATTATCCATGTCTAGCTGATGCTGAGACATGAGGTTTATATGTCTTTTATCTAGCCTTGATGATAATTACATCGTTGTGAACTTTTGTAATTTGTATCATATTATAGAATACTTAAATTCCCATGGAACTTCACTGACACTGGGAATTCTGGGTTTTATACAGCTTGTTGCAGAGTTTGTGGGGACATTTATCCTAATGTTTGCAGCAACAGCAGCTCCTATAGTGAACCAGAAGTACTCAGGGGCAGAGACATTGATTGGCAATGCGGCTTCTGCTGGACTAGCAGTGATGATCGTAATCCTATCGACAGGCCACATTTCAGGAGCCCACTTGAACCCTTCACTCACCATCGCCTTTGCAGCTCTTCGCCATTTCCCATGGCTCCAAGTCCCAGCCTACATTGCAGCTCAGGTTGCAGCCTCGATCCTGGCCTCTCTCACCCTCAAGGGTGTCTTCCACCCTTACATGTCAGGTGGGGTAACAGTCCCTTCTGTCAGCATTGGACAAGCCCTTGCCCTCGAGTTCCTCATTACCTTCAACCTCATGTTTGTCGTCACTGCTGTTGCCACTGATACACGTGCGGTGAGTATATATATGATTCGAAAAATCTTATGAGCATTGCGCCTATAACTAACTACCAGTTTAACCAATATTGAATAAGGCATTCAACATTGCATCTTATAATGAGTTGTGATTGTGTTGTGACAGGTTGGAGAATTAGCAGGAATTGCAGTTGGAGCTACTGTTATGCTCAATATACTTGTTGCAGGGTGAGTTTCGGGCTTTTTCCTTAACAACTCCTGATTCTTGTACAATTATTGACAACTTTTTGGTGCCAATTACTAGCTAAATGCATCTTTTAATAGTGTGCTGTTATTGATTTGATGAGTTGGTGCAAGTTGAACAATGAAATCATTCTTTATTTCTTAGCAAAAAAAAAGAAAAAAAAAAAGAGAGAGGCTTAGAACAGAAAGCATTCCACGTAACGGCCACCTTGGGCAGACTAGTCTTGTTTTGTAGCTTTGTGGAATTACTGACTGCTTTGTTTAGAGCTAAGAGAATGAAATTTCTGAATTGAATTTCTAACTGGGCTTTTGACAAATGTTGCAGCCCATCAACTGGTGCATCGATGAATCCTGTGAGGACACTGGGCCCAGCAGTTGCAGCCGGAAACTATAAGGAAGTATGGATATACTTGGTAGCACCAACCCTTGGGGCTCTGGCCGGGGCAGCAATCTACAAGCTGGTTCAGCTTCAGGAGCACGAGGTGGAAGCGCCACGCCCAACTAGAAGCTTCCGTCGCTAGGGAGCACCTGTCGAGGCAGAATGTCCTACTATCAATCCTATTACATTTGCAAAAGGCAAAATAGTTGCCATGAAAATTGTGTGAGCTTTAAATAAATAACAGCCAAGGACAGAGCCTAGTTCTGTATGTTTTCTTGGCTATGGTGTGCTTTCTGAATTCCTTGTTTTTAGGCTTCGAGTGCCTGTGTTGTTTGTTAGTCGTTACTCCTTGCTGAAACTGTGTGATTGTGAGTGGCTTGTTTTATTGTGACTCTGTTGTTTGTACTATAATTATGAACTTTTATTTGTGAGTTGATGAAACTTTTATCATTTTCTTAACAAATAATTTGCAGTACAAGTTCAGTAATCGGTCTTTCGAAATTTGCAGTAAGCTACTAGATGGATACAGAAACTGAGAAACACCATCCTTTACACTACCAGTTTATCTAAGTTCTTATTTTGGTAAATCTACAAGAGGAAAGTTAGACCTTAACAAGTCTATCATCAGTGCACATTTGAAATGATTATATTTCGTGTTCCTCAACAGTTTACCATCTAATGTTGACAAGAACTACAATAGGCTGAGGACAAGAGCCTTAAAGCATGTTCAGTATGTGGCTTGTCGCTCTAGTAAGCGTTATATGTATATGTTATCAAAAAGGACCACCTCGTTCCTTTGATGGTGAGTCGAATTTAGTTTTATGTTGGGGTTGAATAGTCTGCTTAGGTTTGGGTTATTGGTCATAATCGAGCAATTGAATTCTCAATCAGCTGCCAGTTGGTAGTAGTATACATTGGTTGTTAGTNTTTTTTTTTTTCTTTCTTTTTAGGGTCTGAATCAAAATAAATGAGAGTTGTTTGGTTGAAACTTGAAGCCCACCTCAAGAATAGTAACTTCCAAGTTTCAAGTTTACACTGATGGATTCACCAGCAAGGTACTGTATGTAAGCCTTTTCAGGTTGTTTCCACATGCTATATTAAGAAGTGATCAGTGCCAAGATGCTTAGCCAGCTATTAAGGTGACTGGTGAGCGGTTAACATTTGTTTAAATAGCTAATGCTTCTGTGAAATCACATGACTATCAATTTTCTGTCAACCACTCTTAATCAGTCTAATGGAATCAACCGAATAATCAGTCATTTTCCCGATCTTTGTCTCGTCGATGGAACAATTGAGCAAGAACACCACACAAACTATTGTCCAACAAAATAGCAACCTTTAATATTATTCATTTCATTGGCTTCGATATAATACAGATAAACGTGCGACATTTACAAAAGCAGAAGGCCCCTTCTGTTATGTGCTCCCTAAACAGCTGCCCTTTTCTGGTGATTTTTGTGCTCTTTTTGTACAAAACCATTTCAAACGGATATTCAAAGAACAAAAGAAGAGAAGACGGCCTCTTAATAACAAAAAAAATCTACTATAGACCAATGTGGATGTCAAATCTACCATCGTATTAAGATCACTTGACTAATTCCTTTGATATCAGATAGCGGAAAGTGAAATTGTGAGGCGTCCATTCGATGGTCTTGCGTGGTTTTCCTGATTGACATTTCTTAAGACTCTTCTGCAGTGAATCAGGCAAGGACTGTTGGATCATCTCGATGATACCAGCCGGGCACAAACTTGAATCCTTGGCAAATGACTCCACAACCTTTGGGAGGATGACTTTCTGGTCCTTGCGCACGCCAAATGTTGCGCGAATGTACTCTTCCTTTGAAGCTTCGAGCTCCTGAAGCACTCTTTTGGGTGTATACACGCGAAGCTGAGGAAACAAACACTCTTCTATTAACAGGCATGTAGTTACTAGTACGAGCTGAACTTTCGGTTAGAGTAATTTTTTTAGACGACATAAAACAGTTTCAAGTAAAGCTACGTACTGCAGGATCAGAGTGGCTTCCTGAACAAAGAGCAAAATGTAGAAGGGGTTCTGGATGCTCGATCGCATAGGCCTGGCGATGATCTCCTGTCTTGAATTTTGACCTTGGAGAAAGTAGCATACGGAGCCACTGAAAAAAGGGAAAAAAAAAAAAAAAAAGGAAGAAAAGAAAAGAACTAAGGTTAATAATGCTGTGCTCGAGTCTATAAGCTATCAATAGTAAATGCTGATTGCTGCGATCAAGGGTAGTGATTTTGTTTTTCTTCATTTCAGCCACCCAACTGTGTAATAACTGTGTATAATTCTCATGT
Organism: Mesembryanthemum crystallinum; assembly: GCA_030267885.1. NCBI lineage: Eukaryota > Viridiplantae > Streptophyta > Magnoliopsida > Caryophyllales > Aizoaceae > Mesembryanthemum > Mesembryanthemum crystallinum. Next base: position 9,259 of record BSSO01001835.1, on the reverse strand, counting down.
AGTCACCACTCATATGATCAAACCTGTATGGCCCCATGTACAACCTTCAAATGAGACAGTGGTAGTGGATTTGAGTTCAATTCAACTTTTTCAAGGACTTCAATAGTCTTTGGTTTAATATAAAGCGTCCGTGTAGAATCGAGGGGCAGACATTACTACTATGAGTTGCAATACAAGTTTGTGTACATTAGTTGCCGGACATGACAATACATCCTAATTGCTATCCTTCGGTAAACAGATGAATTGTGTGGCACATTCAAGCACATAAAACTAACCTAGTTTCCTATAAATATTCCCGAAAGACTAGAAAATTATCTGAATCCATACTCTTTTCCAACTGTAAGATTAGGAGAACATTTCGCCAACCTAAACTTGTCTTATGAAACAACCTCCTTGTATTCCAAATTTCCTCACATTTAATTTGCCTCTTTCTCTAATGTCAACTAGGATAAGTAACATAAATCCTATTTTTCTATGGGGAACAAAGCTTTGGAGATGGAAATGAAAGTTGGAGATAAAAATGAGAAATTTTCTGCATAAAAGATGATTGCAATTTATTCACGCACAAACAAATATCAGATAAATGAACAAACCTGCCCTGGACGAGACATCCTGCATCCCAGGATAGAACTCTGAATGGTATCTGCACTTATAGTATGACCCCCGACGTTGTAGGCAGCCTACATCATGCAAAAGGAATTTAGTACACAGAAAATTAAAGCTTCTCTGAGACCTAGTCACCATCATCTCTTACCTTCAAGAGTAGGTAGACTCTCTTCACATTATTCTGTGGAATGCCATACGCCAAGTATGCCTATCACATTCACAAAACCGACAAACATTCAGTCTCAAAACGTATAAAAAGATATGAAAAAGAAAAGTCAATCCATTTTTACAATAGTAATCATTACATGCATCACAAGTGCATTGTGCACATTAATCCAAAATGCAAGCTTGTCTTCATGTGTCATCTTCTTTGGATCTACTTCTTGTAACCGGCAGATGAGTGACCTTCAACAGGAAAGATAAAACATAGTTAGCTATGTGAATTCATGCCTTGAAGGTCTTTCTTGAAAACTTCTAACACCTCTTGGATAAGATATCATGGAAGACTTACCTAAAATTTTGCAGCAAAGATTCCACATCACCCAATTTCTGACTCTCTCTGTATATACATGGAACTTCAACCATTGTGCTATATGGGCCACTAAATTCTTTAAGACCTTCCACATTGAACGGATTATCTAAATGCGTATCAAAAGATGAATCTTTGCCAAAAGCTGGACTCCATGTATCACATTGATATTGAGGAGAAAATGCACCCATCGAGGATGGTGATGAATTGGGTGATGAGAGACCGTTGTTGGCTGAAGGTGGGTCACCCAGTTTGCAAAATATGGCCGCCATGCACTTCACCATCTCTTCTGAAATCCTGTTAGGTGTCTCAGGAATATGGTCTGAAATACGAGTACCAAGATGCTCTGCGAGACTTATCACATTTGAGACCGCATACTGCATATAGGAAAGCATTTATAAGTATCAAAGTTGGGTTCTTCAACAACTCCAGTAATTGAAATCATAAATAATGACTGATCAAGGTTCTTCAAATGTTTAAAAGTTATATGGTTAAAACAAACAAATGCAGAAATGTCTGCGAACAATGCAAGGGATTCATTCCACCATCTTCATACATCAGTGAACTGTTCCACACACACACACACACACACACACACACACACACACCTCTCTTTCCTGACAAGTCTGTTAGGAAATTGTAATCATAGAAGACTAACCTAGCCTACTTAGGAATTAAATTTAGGACACGTAAAGAATTACCTCAGACATGGACAATGGCTGTGAATGACATGCATCCAGAGCTTTAGATACAGTATCTGGAGAAGGCCTCGTTCCATGCGTGGTACGATATGATAAGGAGGAGTGGCAGCGATGGACACTGGAATCAAGAGCCTTGCTTCCTGAGATGTGTTCACCAGCTTCTTTCCATGTACTAGAGATTGATTTAGGAGCTGATTGAACTGCTGAAGTTTCGACCTTAGTTGCAGTTTCAGCTGCATCTTCATCCTGAAACAATCGCCTCGGAGTTACTAAAGGAGACTTGAGTCTCTGATTCGCAACAGCTGGAGGCTCAGAGGATATCTTCGACAATATCTGCTGATCCTTAGCAGCTGGAGACGTAGTGGATATCTGCTGGTCCTTTGCAGCTGGAGATACTGATGACACCTGCTGATCAAAGGCTTTCCTATACAAAGAGAGCAGGTACTGCTCCAGATACCCAACTTCCAACTCGAGAACTGCAATTTCCTTGATCAATTCTGTTGTGGGCTGAAGTAAGCAAAAGCAGTTGTTTAATTGCACCATTCGTGAAAGCAACCACTAAACAATGTGGACATTCTTTTGTTGGGATGGCAATAGCAGCTAATAGTGTTTTAAAAGATAGCACAAAGGCAGAATTAGAAAAAATGGAGAGAAAATAATAAAGTAACAAGAATCATTTCATTCAAAATGAACAATCACAAGAGCAGAAGTAGCAATAGATACCTTCGGGACTGAAGAAGATTCACTCGTCTCATAAGATGAAGATCCAGAACCCAATGTTTTTTCTAAAGTACGGCGGACGCAAAACTGCTCTTGCAATCTTTTCTCAAGTTGTTGAATCTAAGTGAAGTGCCAGAATCAGAAATCAGACATTAGCTATCAGAGAAGGGAAATTGTAGGACACACATTGCACATACAGATACAACAGTAAAGATTGAAGAAAAGTAAACATAAATTGAAATATACTAGCATACAGAGTTCATGTCTTACTTCTTGTTTAAGTGAATTCTGGTTAGGAGATTGCTGCTGCTTAGTTTTGAGAGAGCCCTTCAATTGTCCTATGTCCTGATAATCAACCAAATTGACATATCCATCAACATATTCCACTTTGTAAAGAATTTACTAATCAAGTACAAACCACATCCATGGTTGCAAGAGTGAAAAGGCAAAAATTTTTTTATTAAAAAGAAAAATGAAGGAAAAAAAGGGGGGAATAAAGAAGAAAGTGGAAAAGGTGCACAACATCATAATCCATGAATGAAGGATTCTATGCAGGATTCATGACATTATTTAGTCAAACAAACAGTAAAATAATCAAACAAAATAGTACCCATTATACACTAATCTCCCTATCTGCTTTAGGATAATATGGAAAGGATGGAAAATCAAATCTAAAGAAGAGCAACTAAAAGAAAAGGAGCAATCTTACCACCTTTAAACGAGGAGACTCTTCAAGGGAATCATCCAAGCCACCCTCAACTCTTCTTTTTTCCGGAAAGCTGACAATCAAAAAGTAGAAAAACACAAAAGTTTAGGTAAAAACAGTTACTATTGCTTAAATCAAAGCAGTTTAAATTTCAAAGATGCAATTTTTTCTCTAATAGTATCAACAATCCACCTCATGCACAAACACAACATACAAGATATTCTTCCCTGACTTTTCTAATCCCTTTTTCTTTTATGTGAAAAATGGAAAGCAAAAAGGAAAGACATCATTATTGTTTAACTTTCTATTATCCCTAATTGACTCAGATTTGTGTTAACAAAACACCATTTTGAATGACAAAATTATGAAAAAAATGAGAAATTCTTGCCTAAAAAATCTAGATTTTGCAGCTGTACCTGTTTTTTCTCCAGCACCTCATCCCTCTGAATTTGGTTGCTCAACAGAACCCCATTTTTGAGAATTTGCCCCCTTTCCCTTTTAATTGAAACCAGACACAACTATACTGAATACTAATTTAATGAGGGGGGGAGGACAAGAAACTTATTAGGGCATTTCTGGATTGTGAAGTTAATGGGGTCATGATAGTTAAATGACACGGTCGAACTAAATTAAATGTGGTTCCTTCCCATTTTACTGCCCTCATTAATCATCCCCACATCATTTTCAGTACGAACTCTCAATTGAAGCAAAACAACCCCCATCAACCAACTCAGCAAAAAAAAAAAAAAAACCCAGATACTAAACACAGTACTGGTAAAATTAACAGAAAGATTAACAATGGAGATGATTAATTTTACCTCTTTGAACGCTTGTGTCTTGGAATCAGTTTGAGTCCCATCATTTTTCCATCCACATTCTCTTGTAACCCCATCTCTGGGGACCCAAAATACTCGATCAAACTCTGTGATTTTCAGCAACCAAAATGTGAACCCAAGGAAAAAGCCCCCTTTTTTTTTTTTTTTTTTTGAAAATACGTGTACCCAGATGAGTGAAAATCGGACCCAAGCCCCACCACCTCAAATGGGCAAATGGGTACTCCCAAAAACCCACTAAAATCAAACTCTCAGAACTTGCAGAAACACCCAAATTTGTCTTCTTTGTAATTCATCAGCAACATTCCACAAGAAGGTAATCAACTGAGGAAGAGAGAGAGAGGAGGGGAAAAACAGTGTCTAAAATGGAGGTAGTGCAGAGGTAATAATGTGGCTGCTCTGCAAGCAAAGCAGTAAACCCATAAATACAACTCAAATGCCACTAGTGACTACCAAATAAAGATATCCCTTTTGACCAGTGAGTCTAATTAGGGTCTTCCTCTAATGAATGGAGAGAGAAACAAATATAGAGAGAGAGGTTAGTAGCAAATCTTTGTAAGCTTTTTGTAAATGGAAGGCCTTTTTGCATCAAAAGGTGGAGAGTAGTTTCTTTTGAGCTTTACTTGAACAAAGTCTACAAATACCTCCCCAACACACAAGTCTACATTACTATAGTTAAGAAATGAAAGGACATTAAAGAAGAAAAAAAACACTAGTTCCAGCCCAGAATCCCAAAATGTCAAAGGCTCCAAAAAAGGCACAGTTTTTGCTAAATTGCAAAGCAAGAGGAACTGTACTGTGAAAAAGGACAAATGGGAGTTAAAATAACACAGTTGGGCTATGAATCTTTTAATAAAAAAGAATAGTAAGTAGGTAATTAAGCAGCATTATTAGTTGATGAAATGGATTAAAGGTGATTAAATTAAGGAAGAAATGTGGTAATGAACCAAAGTTCTCACATTCTATTCTTTTGTTGGGAAGCAAGTGGGGGTTGGTGACCGTCTCTCTACCTCTCTGTCGTTTCTTCCTTGCATGGTTTCCTGCATTTGTATTGGCTTTGGATGATACTAAGTAGATACTGCTACTTTAATTTACTACTCACTCAACTATTGGATTTGGGACCTCAACTTTATTTTACCCATTTCTTGCCATTGTCTTCATTATGTTTATCTACTTCACCTATATTTATAAGGTACTCTTATTTATGATGAAGTTGCAGTTTCTGGTTTTTGGCAACCTACTACTTTGAGAAACTATAGCCTATATGAGTAGGGATTACATTCCAAAGAGTATAATAGTAGTGGTGGTACTAGTATAGTGACAGGAGTATGGGTTTTCTACAATGTTGTAATTGATGGAATAGTTATGGGATGGCTTTCAACCAAAGTTATTTACCACATTCAATTGAGAGAGTACTCTATGATGCATGGTTATAAATACACATACGAAAGTGAGTATCAATATCTACAAAGTAATTGATGATATCAACATGGTATTCATGGACAATGGATGGCTTTCAATCAAAGTTATTTACCACATTAAATTGAGATACTCTAGGATGCATGGTTATTAATACACACACGAAAATGAGTATCAATATATCTTACGTATGGTCCATATGGATATGTTTTAGTGCAAATAACGTATCATATTAGTATGATCAATAGTTGTCAAATTTAGCGCTCACTTTACCCTTGGTGGAACATTACTTATTGACACATTCTCAAGTGTTACATCCCTCGGGCCCTTACCTGAAGAAAAAAAACCTTAACAAGACTGATTCAAATTGAACTGGATTGCTTTAAATTGAATTGATTTATTATGCTTGATCGTCATTCATTTATAACTCGTCCAAACCTATTCAATATTAGACTTATTTAAAATTATTCATTGAGATCTCTCCAACCATACATGTGTCATCATGAAATTATATTGGAATAAAAGATTCTTTAACCGTTGTAATTGGGGGGGAAAAAAAAAAGTTCTTTAACTGATAAATTCCTAAATGAATTGAATAGAACTAAAATGAGTTGCACTTTTCAACTAAACTAAAAATAAGGTGAGAAGAATAGAGCCTTATTGTTATATGATGCGACTGACATATTGTAGACACCAAAATTGTGTCAATTAGTATCTCCAGGGAAAAGATATTATCTTTTAATATATCGATATCTTTTCGTCCTAAAAGATAAAGATTCTGAAGGAGATGTATGTGTGAGAGAATTTGTATTATAGCATACTCACTTCTTTCAAATTTATTGTCACTTATCAAATTGTAATTTTTACTCATCTTGTAAACCAAATTATTAGTGTACTTATTACAAATGTAATTAGAGTATTTTCTTTCGAAATAATACGAGTGACAATTCATCATCACAATAGTAGGAAATGTCATGTATAGTCATTAAACGCAGAAAGTTTTTTCTTGCGAGTTGCGAGTATCTATGCATCATCTCTAGTTGATGATACATAAAGCAACACCTATATTACGCTATGTGAATATTAGTGCATCCTACTCCTTGTCTTTAACCTCTTTTTGGTTTCTCTGTTTTCTTCCTTGTAAATAGGATAACAGTACTAGTTTGATTCTTCCTAGTTCCTACTAATTAAATACACCCAAAAATAAAGTGAAAGGCTAATGGAGATGATTTATCTCTTATTAGGCCGCCTGATATATCAGGCAAATAAAAAGTAGTATCGTTTAAGTAAAAAAACGATATTGGAATAATATGGTATTGGTTGAAAAAAAAAAAAAAAAAAGTGATAGTAGCTTTTTTTAGTTATCAGTATCAATTTTTGACTTATAAGTGTTATTTTATAGTCTATCAGTATAGTCTGCCTGTATAATATTTTGTGCAATGGTGATGCGATGGAGAGTCCAAATAAAGTGCACGCCACTACCTCAATCAGGTCACACAGTAAGTAAAATTTATTATACAGTTGATCCTCTGTGCAAAGCAAGCAATTCCATGGTGTTAGTTAAGTTAGGATACCACTCTGTCGTTGACTTTAGAGCATTGTGCTGGTATAATTGTCAAAGTGTCAAATCACTAAACAAGGGTGTATAATATTTTGTCGCTGAACTTACCTCATCTAATGAGTTGAATAATCAATTTTCTTAAGTCACAGTAATTCATAATGGATGAATCATGAAGGCATATACTGCAAATCAAAGTTTGTTTCAATAAAAATGGTTCTCCATAACTTAATTACCAAGTCAACTCATCTCAAACTCGTTTTTCCAACGAGATGTATTATCTACTTATAAATCCAAACATGTTTTTAATCAATTATCAACCTAGTTTTTTCAACTTATCTCGATAAACTTTACTTCAATTTCTACATTTTCCTTTTTTTTCTCACACCTTGCATTTCAATTCTAATCAATTTAACAGACCCTACGTATACACACTATAGATATATAAATGGATATGCAGAAGACAACTATCACTCATTGATGAGTATATGAAATTGAATGTTGAATGAAAAATATATATGCTAGCCTGGAAAAAGTACCAATTCGTAATATGATTTTTAATTTTAGTTTCGGTAAATTGTTGTGTACAACCGTCTAACTATTAGACGACGCAATCCAATAGTGATTATTTGTAGTTTATTATTGGTTACTTTAGCCCTTGTTGGGTTGTCTAATGATTGGGCGGTTGCACAAAAGTGTTACTCTTTAGTTTCATATCATGTACTAACTTAAAAAAAAAAAAAAAAAACATTGAATTCACATTTTAAAATTTTAAATAACTTATGTCCCTCATTTATTGATCAAGCTATTGTACTTGAAAATACAAGTATGGAACTCCATGAGCCTCAACTTTTTGTAGGAAAATACAACTTGTCACTTAAATTACACCTACATTTCTTGTACTATGCAACACACATGTTGGCAATCTTTTGGAGAAAGCTTATTTATGTTGAACAATAAGCATCTATCATCCCTTTCAAACAAGGTAGGGAATATCCAAACAAGTCCTTCCAAACTCAACCAAAAACAACAAACTCCACATTATTTACTGATGAAGGGTTAACATCTAAAAACAAAGGAAGAAGAAGACTTAACCTTGAGATTATTTGAGTGAGAAAAAGAACAAACAAAGCCTAAAAAGGGGTGAAAGGCAAATAAGAAGAGAATGAGTTGAGTTATGTACTTATAAAAAAGGGGACCTTGGATGCTTAAAAGCTAAAAAGTAAATGAGGTTTTTTGTGGGGTTTTCGTTTTCCTTTTGTCTAATTGTGAAATGCTCTCCCCCTTTATTTTCTCCTTTCCAGTTGATTGAGAAGAAAAAGTAAAAGAGAGAGAGAGAGATGCCCAAAATTGTCATCGTGTATCAAGTAGAGTTACGTTTGGCATAGAATCCTTTGGAATAAACAAATGGTTTCCTACTTTTTTCGCTAACATTGCGCGCTACATAAAACCACAACAACGGTGAGGTGAGAGTTGAGACCTGTTTTGTTTGTTTGTATTTTCATTGGGGCTTCTCTTTTTGTCGTTGCATGTCCATTTGAAGTGAAAGCTATTTTAAAGGAGGAAAAGAAATAGTATACTATGAAAGAGTGATGCTACATTTATATCAATATGGATGGAGTTTAATCATATCATGTGAGTCTCATACTCTATCATGATATTAATATTCCAAGCACGATAAATGAAAATTAATAAAAAATAATTTATTCCGTTTTAAATCTTAAATATCTAATAGAGATTATAAAACTTATGTAATTCAATTGATATTGATAAGGTACGTCCATATTAGATATGTATGTATAGTTACTCGAGAAATAAATGTATCATTACTCAGAGAAATGAAAGGCTTACTTTCAAGTTTCAACACACCCACGAATGATAATGGGAAAGAAAGATAGCAGATTTTTTTTTACCAATTAGCTACTGTATCAGCATGAAGTAGTAATTATGAATGGCGGGCTCCAGCTCTAACCCATGGTTTACTCCCAAGTTTTGTGAATTTTCAATTATCATCTCCTGATTACCTAAGAGGTGTTGGCCCACTGATAAACAAGCTTTGGCTTATACACTAGGTTACGGGTTCGAACCTCCTGAGGAGCACCTATCCGAATTTATTCGTGGAATACCCGAGGTCGTGCATTAGGAGGTGTCCTTTAGCCACGCCCAAGGAGGAAAGGAGGAATTCCT
>BSSO01001834.1:0-21662 GCA_030267885.1 Mesembryanthemum crystallinum | reverse complement strand
CTTGTACTCCTTCTCCAATAGTCTAAGAGCTTCAGTGGACACCAATCCTTTCAACTTCTGGAAAAGTGGAAAGTTAGTGATATGAGGGGTGACGGTGCGACACTTCTCAAGTTGCCATATAATTTGAACCAATTGTAGCTCCACCAAATCATCGATCTTGGGGAATATGGAATCAAAACTAAGCGTAGCAGTAGCCAAAAGCCGCTTCAATGAAGAATGCATACTCTCCACCATGTTTCAAATCACATATAGTTTTAGGTCTACTTTACAAGGTATATAATAAATAAATTTTTTAAAAATATAAATATTATACCTGTTTGAGGTCCGTGCACCGAAATGGAGGACGTGGTTGGTCCATGCAAAAACAAATTTCTCTTTATGGTTATCTAACCACTCCTTCCTTACATACTTTAGCATGGCTGGCAACCATGCAAAAGCTTCGTCTAGTTCCTGCAATCTCAAATTGCATTCTTCCTCTGTTATGGACTCAACAATTTTTGTCCATCTCTTCCCAAATGAAGTAGAGAAGTTCTTTTTACCAACTTTTTTCACCAAATGGCCCTCCACATCCGTCGCAATATGCCTCCTACAAAGAATATGAGCAGAGTATGGAAAAAGTTGCTTCAACATGGGTACTATGGCCGGCTCTTTGTCAGTCACAATAGCTCCTGGGCATTCAATACCGTTGAACATCAGCTTCACCTTATCAAGAGCCCAATGGAAACTATCCTTCTTCTCATACTTCATGAAACCAAATGCAATATGAAAGGTTTGGCCAGTTGGTGCCACCCCACACACTTGTAACAACGCATTGCATACTGATTAGTACGGTATGTGGCATCGATCACAAGTATATAAGGAAACTTCCTCAACAGCTGAACTAAAGTGGGATTTGCAAACAATATGTACTTGATACAATCACCATCATTTCTCCACCACTTAAAGTAATTCTTCTCACTCATTAGCTTAAAGAAGTACTGCATTGGAGTCAGACCACCCATTTTTTGCCTTCTCAACTTCTGTCGTACGTGTTGAATCTGCCTTAACACGCTGACATTTTGCCTTTTCTCATTATCCTTACGCAAGTGGTTCAAGATTTTCTTCGGCGGCATTCCACTATCAATAAGCTTGCCGACGATGGATTATTCATCCTTAGTTAGCTTTGTTGCAGAAGTGTGTCCCTCTTTATATACACCAGGCTTATGATTGTGTTTACACTTTTCCAAATTACTTGGTAATCTAACCATCCAAGTGCCATCCGCCATCTCTTGACCCATAATCTCAAATTTGCAACCTGTCTTCTTCGTCCCTGTCCATTTTCTCATTACTTGTTCCGACTTTCTTGTAGTTCTATATTTACCTCCTCTCTCACATTGGAAAGCTGCAGTTCCAGCACCATGTCCATCACCTTCTACGAAGCGACGACAAGAAAAATACGTATCATTTGTCATCCCAACTGATCTAACCCACTCCTCCAACTCTTTACGACTGGGGAATCGCTCATTAGTTACAAATGGACCACTTGTATCAGGACGATTTTGTTGTTCCTCCTGATGATTACCCCACTCCTCTGCAATAATATTCACGCCCTGCCAAAAAAAAAAAAAAAAAAAAATCAGTTCAGTCGTAATAAGTTCAGCTCAGTTACAATAAAATTCAGTTCAGTCAATTTCAGTAATAAACAACAACCTCTAACAATTATACTATTCTCCCTAATTTCTTCAAACCCAAACACCACAATTCCCGTACAATACTCAAAATTTAGAATTAATTGCATTATATAATTGTTTTTTTCCACATATTCATCACGTTTTGAAATAAAAAACAACTCAAACAGTTCACATACAATACTCAAAATACAATTTTGCAACAATCACCAAATAGCATAATACATTTTCTTTTTCCACATATTTTTTTTCCAGAAGGGGCTTTACGCCCAGAAGCGCGTGAACCGTGTCAGCACTTACGCCGTACTGGGCGTAGAACCGTGTCAGGCCTTACGCCACAGAGGCCGTAGGCCTAAAGAGGACTTACGCCACATAGGGCGTAGTCCTGGAGAGGACTTACGCCTTTCCTGGCGTAAGCTCTCTGAGGCCTTACGCCCGGAATGGCGTAAAGCCTCTCCAGGCCTACACACTTTGTGGCGTAGGGATTATTTTTTAAAACAGGGGTTAAGGGGTCATTTTGCCTATTAAGTGGGTGTATCTATACTTTATGTTGCGTTTAGCGCCTACGTATTTCTGTTGCTATTTTGAGTTCATTTTAGTACTGTAAGAGGAACATCATTTAAGGAGAAATGGCTGAAAAATGGCCAAGGCATGAAACGTTCTATCATTAAAAATGGATGATGTTATCAGTAGTGGAGCAGACTTTAGATGATTTTAGAGAGACTTTTTCTGTTTTTCCAAAACTTTTCTAGGGTTAGCCTAAAATAGTTCTTTGATCAAGATTTGGTTGGTTATAAGCATCCTAATTCTTAACTCATTCTCCTCATTATCCATTTCTATGCTTTGAATCCTAGTCAAAATTTCTCCTTTTGTATCCTTCACTTTTGAACATGGGTTTTGTGTTGAATGAAATCATGTCTGCTTAGATTATTACCATGGATTGTGAGTAGTTTTATTTACTAGGATTAAGGCAAGCCTCAATATGTTGACTAATGATGGATGATTGACCCTTCCCTATCTTATTTCTCATTTCCATTAAGGCTGTGTTTCGTAGAGGGGAAACCATAGAAAATGATTTTCCAAATCCTGCTGTTTGGTTGCAAAAAAGAAGAAAACCATTTTCCAGTGAAAGATCATTTTCCATCAGTCATTTGATGGAAAATGTTTTCCTTCATTTCACAGCGGAAGTCGCTTTTCCACTCAGGCTCAAGAGTCGACTATTGAAGGAGTTCTAAAATTATCATCCCTCTCTTTTTCCTCTGTCCTCGCTCATCTGATTCTCTCACATAGACATTGCTGCTCTGCTTCATTTTCTCTCTCTTCTCTCCATCATCACCTCAATCTCCCTCTTGAAGTCATATTCCCCACTCTTTGTTCCTTCTCTCTCACCTGCATCTTCTTCCTCAAATCTCATAATTTGAGCTGTGATAAGCATTTTAGGTTGAAATGATGCTTTATTACTAGATTTATAAATGGAAATGAGAATGGAAAATAGAGTTTGATGATTCACATTTTGATTTAAGCAAAAGGAGCTACAGATCTGAGCTTTTTTGGTGTTTATAAGGAGGAGAGAGGGAGAGGAGAGAGAGGGGGGCAGAAGGGGGTGCCTTATTTGGGATTTAATTTTTACGGTTTTGCAATATTAACTCATTTTCCTTCTTTGTTCTTAGAATCAAACCAAACAGTGGGAATTTGAATCAAACTTCAGCTTTCCGTTGAAAATAGTTTTCCACCGAAAATCATTTACGTCCAACCAAACGAACCCTAAGTCAAGTATATACATGTTAATTGTTTGATGAAATGTTTGATCACTAGTTTGTCATGTTTTAAACATTATTAGCTTTCTAAAGAAGTTAATTATTGTTGGATAATATTATACTTGAGCTTAGGAGAAATCTCATGAAAGTAAAGTTTGATCCATTATGATTTTCGCGAAATCGATGATCTCATTCTTAATGGGTTTGAACTTGTGCGTAAATACTAGAAATAAAAATTTAGTACTTGTTTCAACACTCTAATACACTCTGAAAGTAGTTAGTAGTTGTTTATCTCGTTTATCCTTAGTAGATAGGTAGCATTTGGGGATTTGGGGTTAATAATTAGTTATTGATTTGCATGGTTGGTGAGTCTTAGTCCGAGGATTCCTTTTTATCATATTTGATTCTTCGATTTAACATGTTTATACTTATTCTTGACTTTATTTTCTACTTTTGTTTAGTTTCCACCACTCTATCTCGGTCAGTTTAGATTATAGCATGAATTATTAATATATTAGTGTCTAGGAAGGAATCCCTGTAGATCGATATTTTACTATTAACTTGTGGGCGTGTCTGGGAGTTTAAGCATGCTTAATGAATCCACAATAGAAGCACAAGAGGAGTGTGATCCAAATGGTCTTGTTAGCCCACTATATATGCTGGACTTATGTACAAGATAGGATACCGCAATATGGGAACACAAAGTTATCAGCCCTATGGTATTGATAATATTCAAAGACTCAAAAGTGTAGCTTAGACCATATCATCCAAGTGTTACCACAGACGATCTCCAACCTTGATAAATAGGAAATTGTCACAATTTTGAATTGATATAATTGTTTCAATTGTGTTGGCTTTTTGATAGTGTGAGTCGTCTAATGAGAGCAATTATTGGGCTCCTTCCTGGAAGGCAAATAACAGTTAGAATACTTATATTATACTCCCTCCATTTTATTAAAACATTTACTTTCTATTTGGTGCGTTTCATATAATATGAATTTTTATGTGGCCTAAAATGGAAATGTTTTTTGAGCTAATAAGTTACCTAAATATCCCTCTCCACTCACCCAGTTCTCTCAACCCATTTGCCATGCACAAGTCGAGGAACAAAACGAACTTCTTTATTTTGCATGTAAAAATCAAGCGTAAAGATTTAAATGAAACATAAGGACTGATAGAGTAATCATTAGAATTGTCCTAAGGGGATAAAACTCACTACCGCCCCTATGTTTTTAAATTTGACATACATGATTTAGGTTGTATATTGTGTTTGGTATTGGATGAAGTGGAATACCAGAAAGATTAAAAAAAAAAAAAAGAAAATAAAAATGAAAATAAAAATGAAAAAGATGGCTAATAATTAGCGGATCAAAACACTCTGATTGCTGCATGTTGTAACTAAAAAAGTTTTGCCAAAGAAGCCAATGTTACTGATAAGATTTGCTAAGATAGCATTCTTGTTTAATTTAATTGTTGTAGAGTTGTCTCTTTCTCTATAGTCTTATCTCCTGAATTACAAGTGAAATTAGAGAGCCCTAGCTATCTAATAAGTACCATCCCCTAATTTTTTTTTAATGGATGTGTTTTGTGTTGTCTTTAGTTCAATTCATGTATGATAGGTTATTCGTTGTCTTAATTATACTCGTTTATTGCCTACCATGAACAAAAAGTAAAGAAAATCTGAGTGATGAATCGAGGCGAGAGTAGGAGCTGAGGGTTCTATATGAGTTAAGGATAATTGAAAACTCGTTTGGCCTAACTTTTTTAGGAATTTTAACTTCTACTTTTCATATTCGTCAATCCCCTTCTTCATCTTCCTCCATTTCTAACTCTGAAAAACTCGGATTAGAGCTAGAAATTGTTGGTGTATTTTTAAGTAGAAAGGTTTGAGTACTTAAGTTTTGTGTCAAGTGCATGAGGATGAAACACATGTGATGTGACATGATCGGTGATAAAAGAGAAGAATTGATTTTTGTAATTCTGTCTAGACACATGGCTGAGCCATATCAATTTGCACCGGGCCATGTGAAACTGAAAAGTTGTTATCAGGGATTCTTCCCAGACAGTGCTCGTGACCATGTGAACTGGAGAACTGCATTTTGATGTTGTAATGCTACGTGTTTCTTCCATATGCTTAACATTATCTTTGGTTGAATAAATCATTACGGATGATTGATTAATTAACCAAATTTAACCACCTTAACTACCATATCCTTTCTAGTACATTCTTCTATATATATCGATCAAACCACGGGCTTTTTGGTGTGTGTTACAAAAACAAAATCTGATTTTCTTCTTCAAATAAGAGGTTTATACTACAGATATATTTTCTTATTCTTAAATCTTATTCATGTGGAGGTATAAGGGTTAGAGTTTTTGCACTTCTTATTCTTAATAAGTCTTATTCATAATGAGGTATAAGGGTTAGAGTTTTTGTGCAAAGCATTCTACAGGTGTGCTTCATTGTATATATTCTAAAGGCGACTTGTTGAAACCCCTTTGCACACTCTTGTGGGGTGCAAACTCCTAGGAGAGTTCTCCTGAGCGTGACTTGAAG
Source organism: Mesembryanthemum crystallinum (assembly GCA_030267885.1). Lineage (NCBI taxonomy): Eukaryota > Viridiplantae > Streptophyta > Magnoliopsida > Caryophyllales > Aizoaceae > Mesembryanthemum > Mesembryanthemum crystallinum. The sequence continues at coordinate 15,681 of BSSO01001834.1, read as the reverse complement.
TCGTTCTTGTTGTTATAGAAGTTGTCTATGAAGTTTTTAATATTTTCGCATAAATAAATCAGTTCATTGTTGCACTTATCGATATTCTCTCCAACAGAAATTGAAGCTTAATGTTAAAGATTCAACAACTCAATTTTCTACTTCTAAAAATTAGAAGTGGATGATAGATGAAATCATTGAAGAAGAGTCGTGTGGGAATGAAGGAGAGATGTTTGTAAGAGGGTAAAGTTAAGATTTCTGATCTAAAAGTTGGATGTTTACAAACGGACTCTTAATAGTCTTATAAACTATCAAGTGCGTGATAGACGTGGCAGGGTAGTAACCGACCATAAGCCTTACTTATTAATCAACACTATATCTTTCCAAAATCTCCGTAAATTGACAAGTATCAAAGCACATTAGAAGAAAAGTTAGCGACGAATCGACAAATTGTAGCTATATACAAACAAACAGTACATACATGTACATGGATTGCCCATGCTTGGATGTATGTTAATCATGTTATGTTTAGCATTCCATATCATGCCCTAATACCCAATAATTCCGCAAGGATAATTATACACCATTTGAGGCCAAAATAGCAACATCAGTTTTGAATGCAAAATTTCACAAAAAAGACCCTCAAAGAATCACCCAATACCAAACTAACAATAATATCATCAGACACTAAGGCATGGGAACAGCAACAACTACTAGTGGGGGACCTTTATCAAAGTGCAATTCAGTCATTTCACTTGTTGAATGAATTTGGAACCCAAAAAAAAAAAAAAAAAACAAAAAAACAAAAAAAAAAAAAAAAACAAGATTGCAGTTTCTGGTAAGAATTTTGCCTGCAACGCTCACCACCTCAGGCCCTTGACAACTACTCACGTTGCATGCAAATAGTAAAGAATCATCACCACCTTTAATACGACGTCGTTTTCTCTCTTTCTCTCTAGATAGAGCTGTACATATATTCAACAAGTAATGGACACATAGAGAGAGAGAGAGAGAGAGAGAGAGAGAGAGAGAGAGGGAGAGAGAGAAAGAGATGAATAGAAATAGAAAGTGAAAAAAACAACAGCAAAAACAAGCAAAGTAGGGTTTGTTTGTTTGGGCTACTAAAGTTTGCTGTTTTTTTTTGCCCATATCCATTTCATTTTCCTTGGAAATCGTGGGTTAAAAACTTCCAGTCTTCTTCTGCAAAATTGCCAGGTTCAATTTTGTCTTCAATTACTCCCCATCATTTTATTTTAGCTGTTCTCTGAATATTTTGCAGAACCCATAATTAATTTTATTTTTTTTAGTTTTTTTTTTCTTTCTTTTCTTTGGTCCCTCTTAAGGATTTGCTTCTATAGGTGTGTTTGTGTGTGTATATATAGATCTGACAAAGAATATCAAAGGACAATGATTTTTTCATATCATTTAAGTATATATTTTTGTTAGATCTACACCATATATTATATATTGTGTTTATATGCTCATAAGTTTCTCTCTGATGTTATATGATCATGGGTAAGTCTTACTCTTGCATGGATCTTCTAAGGTTTTATTATGTATGGTTCACTGGATCTTTTGTTTTCTATTTTTGGATTTTATTGACTGAAGCAGATCTAGCAGAGCATGCATATATAGATTCTTTTGTTTTTTAATTTCCTTTTTGTTTTTTTTTTTTTTTTTGTTTTGTTTTGGCTGAGTTCTTAAGATAGAGCTTTTGATCATATGTTCATCTTCTTTTCTTCTTTTTTTATTCTTTTTTTTTATTCTTTTTTCTACATATGACATGAAAATATTTTTCTGGGTAGATTTGAAGCTAAAATTTTGTGCTATCTCTAGTCTTTTCCTTTTTGAATCTAATTTGTGGGAAATTGTTATCTCTCTTCTATTAAGAGGTGAAATTGCGTACAATAAATTTTTTAAGTTGTTGAAGACTTCAATAAAAATAAATAATTTTTTTTTTCTTAAAGATGAGATCCTCTGAGTATATTTTTGATGTCATCGGAAACATATTTTTCTTCCCCAAAGAAAGATAACAAATTAAAGCTTATACTCACATGATAAATCTTCATTTTTTTTTTTGTTTTTGGATTTTTTTTTGGATAAATATTATAAATCTTCATCGAAAGATCCAAATGCATACAAAGAAATTAACACTTATTATTTATTTATTTTTATTATTTAGCATGATTATGAGTAATATTAATATATGTGTGCTGGTCGATAAGCTTAGAGGCTAGAGCCTTGATCATATCATGTTGGATATTTTTGCATCTCCTTGGGTCGATTGAAAGCTCAATATTTCCATGTATATATTTTTAATTTAATTTTTTTTATTCACTTCTCTTTATCTCCACTAAAAACATACATGTTCTCCTTTAAGAAATTACAAATCTCTCATCTAATCAGAAACAAAATTGTGTGTCTATGAAAGTCCTTCAATTCTAAATCTGTCAAAAACCAAATTAAAGACTCGCTCTTCTCGCTCTCTTGTACAAAACATTGCATTTCCTCCCTCGACCCCAACAAAACTTAAGTGTCCATTTGGCCGAACTTAATCAGAGCTCGCAGAAATGTGTGTGTACGAAAATCCTTCTGATCAACCTATCAAAAACTAAACTATATTAGGTTAATGGTTATGTACATTAGTTTAATCTAACTTGTGAAAGGATATATGTTTGTAGATATATCAAAGAGATCATATTAATTAGCATTAGCACTGTATATAAATGTGTTGGAACTACTAATAAGTAATGTAGGTGGTTTGGTGGTGATAGAGCAGGCACGGGATCGTCACAAGGAGGAGAAGAAATCATGGGGAGGGGGAAGATAGAGATAAAGAGGATTGAGAACACGACGAATCGCCAAGTGACCTTCTGCAAGAGAAGGAATGGGCTGTTGAAGAAGGCTTACGAGCTGTCTATCCTCTGTGATGCTGAAGTTGCCCTCATCGTCTTCTCCAGTCGCGGCCGCGTCTACGAGTACTCCAACAACAAGTATGTCATCTCCCTAGCTATATATCTTCTTCTCTGAATAATTTAAGCTCCTTTTAGGTTCACACTCACAGCAAAACTAGGAATTTTTTTTTTTTTTCTTTTGGATTACATGTTGGTTTCTTGAATCAAAACTGTACGTTGTGACTTTGTGGGCTCTCTCTAGTGTACTTTTGTGGTGGGTCTGTTTGTTCAAATTCCAAAATTTAGGTCCTTTGACCGTTTTGGCTATATATACTACAGGATGTAGTTCAACGATGCTTAGCTAATTCTTTAGTGAAAATCATACTTCACTAAGAGAGAGTACAATTCATTACTGTGACTGAAAGTTTTGTTTGTTACATACTTACATGTGTACATCATTACACAAGAAATAAGTAGATCTAAGCTATATGTACTTCCTTGATTTCTATGTAAGTGCANAATGTATTTCAAAACGAGTATCAAATTTTGTTTCAATGTCAGCATGTGGTAATTGAGGAAATGAACAATCGACAATGATAATATAGTAGCATAGATAAAAATGATAATTATTTATGGCATTTGTGGGGGCAAGATGTTTCAATAAAATGAGTATCAAGCAAAGAGTTTAATTTAGTAAGGTAGACTAAAATGCCCTCTCACGTGTTGTGCATGTGAAACTAAAACGCCTTATTGTTTTTTTTAGTTTAGGGCATTTTAGCCTTTCTGTATGATTTGAGTCGGAAACCCTTTATAACGATGATTTGGCGTCCTATCAGGACAGAGTAACTTATATTGGGGTTTCTTACAAGAAATATTTTAATAAGGGTTTCAAGCAATTTTTCATATCTTTATATGGTAACTAATTCACCTAGGTCTTTGTATTAATTTTGCTTTCTTCCTTATAAATTTTGATTACTTATAATCATACTAGCGCACTCCAAGAAGTATATTGGTGATGAACCAATTAATATACATGCACTAAATGATCAAAATATTACATATATCACTACTAGAATTTAGATCATTAACAACAACGTACACAATCGCGACGGTAGTGAAAGGCCGTCGTAATTGATCTTTTATGATGGGAAATACCGTCGTATTTGATCTTTTGTGATGGGAAATACGTAAAAAAAACTGTCGTAAAGTACAACTACGACGCCACCCTTTTAGGACGGGATGACGATGAGATTCCCGTCGTAATTGATCTTTACCGTCGCAAAAGATACATTTTCTAGTAGTGTATCCTTTTCACCAAAAAAAATTGGGCTGACCATATCTTCATGGCAGAAAATTTTTGGTTGTTTCTTCTCTTACCATTTATATGTCAACTGTCAAATACCATCATTCAATCAAAAGTCATATATATATAGCTAAGCAGCTAATTGTTCTTCTATTATTATATCTTTACCACTTTGACTGTGAGCTACAGTACAATTTCTTCTTCCTTTGTATTGTTGTATGCCACTTTCAGATATCTCCTTGTTTCCTCTTCAAGCTTTACATATAAATTCTCAAACTTTTGTCATCGTTAGGACTTTTCAAATGGATGTACCTTTAGTTTATGTGATTTTCATTGTCAAAGGGAAAGTGTGCCATATTAAGAGATGTTTTGTATATGTTTGCAAAGTGTCACATAGTTGGTAGAGTAATGGTGAAAGTCCGCAAAATTTGCAAATGTCATAGAAAACTTCTGAATACGCAAGCTTTCTCTTCTGTGATACAGTTCAAAACTTTAAGCATAGAACTGATCTTGAATGAGTACTCAAATTGATAAAGGCCTTGTTTTATAAGTCATATTCTAATTCGTTGCACGAACACGACATAAACTTAGGAATTTACTATTTAGATTGAGTAAAAAGTCTAATATGCAGTGTCAACACGTATGTTATATTGTGTGTATCTAAACACTACACCTGATTATAAGGTGTTCATATACTTCTTAGGTTGTACTTATAACCCAATGTCACGTAGTTAGCAATAAGATGTTTTGATATCTCAAGTATTATTTTTCTGCATGTATTCATGTGTCTTTAAATCTTTAATGCTTGTAACAGTATAAGATCAACAATAGAAAGGTACAAGAAGGCAAGTAGTGATGGCTCAAACTCAACTTCTGTGACGGAGATAAATGCTCAAGTAAGTATATGGATTATCACTTATTAATCTGCTTGAGTTTTACTCTCTCCTTGCATTTCATGCTTTGAACGGGATAAAGTTTGTCGACAATTTAATAACAGGATATAGGAACTTATTAATCACTGGTGAGTAAAGTAGTTCAAACAATTGTAGGCTTGTAGTTTGAGGAAGAAACTAACTTTGTGAGTTGATTTAAATTGACCCATATGCATCTTGGTTTTTTAACCTACAATTTGACAGAAAAACAATGAATTTTAGCATCATTATACGGGCATCGACTCCTGTTGGAGATCAAACCTTGCACAAGCACTACCTTGAATGTGCAATATATATCCATGTTGCACCATTTAAGTTTAAGGCACAAATGGAAAATTTGATTCGGCCATAATACATAGCGGATACCCTCGGAGGCTTTAGACAAAACTAATAGGTAGCCAACCCGAAGGGAGAGTCGAGTTTTTTTTTTTTTTTTTAGGATATTTTCATAACCAAAGACAAGCATAACAATAACTACAAGGCAATGGAAGTTTGGCAGGTAGGGTTCCCCCAAAGATTTCAAGTCAAATGATCTCTATACATCAAGTGTATTTACATGATCGTCTCTAACAACTTTTTATCATGGTTTGACAATTTTCTGCTGCTGACATCAAAAGTGATTCTATTTTGAACTATAAAAAACTTTATACTTACTACTTGTATAAAGCCAATTAAAAATTGTAGTAGTACTTGTACCGTTAGTATACCATTGCAACCAGTCCTTGACCTTCTTCAAAAGAGTAAGTGCACAAGGATAATTGAAGAAGTTATGACTGTAGTTCTCTTGATTATTATTCTTGCATAAATTTCATGTCTGATCACCCTGCAATAAGAAGCCCATAGTTTCAGTTATGTCCTTGCATTGGCAAAGAGTTTTCTCATGGAAGCAACATATAGAATGAAGTTGTGCCTAGGTACGCAAGTTGTTGTGAATCCAGATAAAGTTGGCATGTCTACGCTTAGGAAAATTTCCCAAGATGAGCTGATAATCAGAGGCTGCTGAATATGTGCCAGATGGCGTAATTTTTCATCTTTGATCATTATACCCAGAGGCAAGTATGTGCTTGATTTTGTTCAGCTTCAACCAGTACCAACTGTAATCTTGCTTAGGGACATGTCGCAAGATGTCAGTGTGCTTTAGTTATAACCTCATTGGCCCATTTCACCTGCAAGGTGACTTGGTTGGATGTGGTATTCCATAAGCATCTGCCAATAGAAGCGCACAATTTAATCAAACAGTTTTTGAAATCAAGCTCGCCATTATTCCTTGGTGTACATATATACAAGATCTCATGCTACCAAGTTAGGCCTTTTCTAAGAATTAGAAGTACCCCGTAAGAATTCTCTACATTTTTATTCATTGTTTTTGACAACCCTAGTAGGTAACACAAAGACATTAGACCAAATACACATGCAGGGATAGTAGAACTTTACCAGCATAAGATATCTGTACTCTTTAATGCCCACGTATGAAGCTTAATATTTATGAACAATGGACATGTTTGCCATAAAAGCACTTTGGCTAAGAGATACGAGGTCAGTGAGTACAGAACTCAACCTGTTGCAGATGATCAATGATATACACTTGTAAACTGAGTTGCAGAATGCAATAGGCCTGAAAGGCTCATTCGGGGTTTGCAAACCTTTGGGGTTGAGCAAAGCATTTTTAGGTGCTCAAGAAAAATTCTGATACTGCTTCAATCACATCGACCCATTATTAACCAAACATCAATAAAGAAACCACTCCCAAACTAACTAGGCTCTTGTTGCAAGCAATCGTAAACATGGCTGATTTCATCTCATTGGCTGCGATGGGAGCTATAAGATGGACCTTATGTTCAATAAATTAAGTGTAGCCTGATTTGAATATGATATCAGCTGCTTCAACCCTGTTGTTATCTTGAACTTCAAGCATGCTCTTGTAGAATGTAGTGAACTCAGAGTGTATATCATCAGGATCAGTGAGGGTGTTGCCTTCAGTATCTAAGGGAATTGGTAATTGGTAATTGGGTAGCTTTTTAATTCTAAGTGTATGGTTTTTAAAGTTGGAGTTTGACAGTGAGGAGTAAATATCCATAATTGTTATGAATTGATTTTTTCTTAGCAGGTGGGGCCCGCACTTTTTATCACCTCTATCGTTATTAATAATCACAATGAGATAATCAGAATGAGTCCCTAAGAAATTATCCCCTTCTAATTAATATCGTGATAGAGGTGATAAAATCCGTCCATTATAATTATGGATGTAATATTACTAGAGAGTAAGCTAAATCATAAGCCTATATATACATGTAGGGGTTATAGGCCTTTGGTACGGTGCTCATTCTCTATGTGAGGTTTGTACATCGGTACAGTGCCAGTGTCACAATGACACCGCAGAAAAGCAGTATATTGAACTTGCGCAAACATGGCTGAAGGGTACTTTGCAATGCACAATCTCAAGTATGAATAATGTCATTTGGGACTTGACCTTAATACATTGTATAGACAGTGGCGGATCCAATAATTATTTCAAGTGGGTTTCTTTTTATGGATTTTAATATATTTTCATTATAAATATATAATTTTAAAAAAAATCCAAATTTAGCTATTAAAAAATGAAAAAAAAGAAGGTCAAGTGGGTGCCTACTCCACCTAATGTGGCTCCGCCACTGAGTTCCGACTATTTTACTAGTGAGTCGAGCATCTATTGAGATGACGAATTGTTAATAAATTGGGTTGTGGTTCCCGTATTGATTTCAGGCGTTAAAATTTTGTATGTTGATGGGCTGACATAATTTTCTGTCAACCTTTTTCCTGTATATCATTTTAAATTAGTTACAGTCATTGTTCTTTCCAGTCCTAGTAGCTTGCACTTCCAGGACTATATGCTGAAATGAAACCCAACTCTTGAGCTCTTGGTCTTTCTCTGATGCTCTTTTTTTTTCTTTCGAAGTATTATCAACAGGAATCTGCAAAGTTAAGACAGCAAATACAAATGATGCAGAACTCCAACAGGTGAGCATTTTCTCATTCTCTCATTGGTTGGGTCTCGAGAGGTCAAGAATCTAGCACTGTATTTGCATGATAATATCATTTAATGACACCCAAATATCATAAAATTGCAATAGTATACAAGAGCACAACTCTGCAACAATGCAATTTGGTTATCATAATTCCGAATTGTTACACTGGCTGAGTCTGGAGGAGAAAAGAGAACTGAACAAACTTGAATGTTGCCTCTATGACAGAAATAGAACCTTGAAACTAATCATCCAAACTATTACCAAAAGATTAAGAATAACTATCCCAACTATCATGTTTGCATCAAATAATTCCACCTAGTTGTTGGATTCCATACAGTGTAACAATTTAACGATGTCAAGTTTTCAATCAAATAAGCTGATGTGGCACAAATCTAGCGCGGAAAATTTCATATAATCTAAAGTTTGGGTAAAGGGAAAAACAAAGCTTTTTTTGTTTTTTTGTTTTTTTTTTTTTTTTTGAGGGGAAACAAAGCTTGTTATGTTGATGAAGAGGTGTGGGAAAGTAGTGATGTTGACAATGTTATATTTATTCTCTTTCTTTATTCTTTTTATTGTTTTTAATGGATAGTTATAAAAATTCAGAATTCGAACAACTTCGTGCTGCATCAACATATTTAGCAAAAACTAAACATCGTTAAACATGAGTGCGCTCAATGCAAACTATCCAATAGTTGCAATGGTTTTGAATAATTTGAACTATCAGAGAAAATTTTCCCTTTTTTTTTTAACTATATGTGTATAACACGTCGTAGTAAAACAAAAGGGTAATGTGTATGTGCAAGAATCTCTTCATAGAGGATTCTTTTCCTAGTTCATGCATGTATAGGCAAATTTAGCAATCTATACGATTTGATACAATTCGAGAGTAATTCTAGACTGTCTTTGGCCTAATTTTCTTTGAAATTTGAATTTCTCCTCATACTTTCCTCACAATCTAACCCCTCCACATGTGCTCCCTCTCTATTAAAAGCTTCTATAAAGCTAATAACATACTCTAAAGAGCCCAAAAACACAAATTCCAATTTGAAACATATACTTGTTGACTCCTGCTAGAAGGTGTTTTCAGCTTCTTGAAAGCTCAAATTAAGGGAGGTGGAGTGGATAAATTGTATGGGAAAATATAAGCTTAAATTCAAGCTTTAACGAAGTTAGGCCAAACACGCTCTAATACTAATTAGTAAAAATGCAATTGTTCATTGTTGTACAGAAATCTAATGGGTGAATGCTTGAGTTCATTGACTGTAAAGGAGTTGAAGCAATTGGAGAATAGGCTTGAACGAGGCATGTCAAGAATTAGGTCCAAAAAGGTAAGAATTCATGCACCAACATTGTAATTCATTATGGTACCAATTTCAAATACAATACTGCTGGTAACAACTTTGCATTTCTCTTGTGATACAGCACGAATTGTTACTTGCTGATATTGAATTCATGCAGAAAAGGGTACATAAATATTCTTATACGTATATTCCATGAACCAAGCCATATACGTCCTCTTTGCCTTTTGTTCTCCAATAATGTTCTTGTTATGTGTACATGTATAGGAGACCGAGCTTGAGCATGAAAACTCGTTTCTCCGAGCTAAGGTATATAAATACAGTAGAGCTCATTATGGACAGGATTATGTAAAGGGTTGGCTTGTTCTATCCTTGAAAGGGCGGATATGAATTCGACTTTTCTTAAATTATATAGCCGGTTTTGTTCGTTTTTCTCAAATGAAACTGTATTATTATCCACTTTATTCCTCAAGTTTGTTTTTATGGAATTTCAGATAAATGAAGTTGAGAGGCTACAACAACTAAGTATGGTCCCGAATGAAGAGCTGAGTGGAGTGAATGGATTTGTGCCCCGGGATCACATGCTTGCACAAAATATGCTTGAGAGTGGCTCTGGTTTTACTAATGCTGACAAGAAGCTTCTTCATCTTGGGTAATAATTTTATCTCCTAATTTGATAAATCCATTGCTCGCTTAGGAATGTAAAATTAGCTTCTTGTAAATTTGCTCTCTTTAGGGCGTCCACAAAAGGGCGACTATTTTCAAACCTTCTTTGTTTCAAAAAACGTATATCAGTCAAATTTGTTAAAACAAAACAAAAGATATCTTAATTCTTTCTTTGATCTCTATTTGGAGTGCGTTTGGTCTAACTTGTTAAAAAACTTGAACTTCTTCCCTCACAGTTCACCTCCTCCACCTCTTCCATCTTCCAGTATCGAGATTCTAAAAGGCTAATAACATCCCCGTCGAGACCAAGAAGCACAATTTTAAGTTGTAGCTTGTGCGTCTAGATCCCAAGGGGATGTTTTTAGCTTCGTAGAAGCTCAAACTGTTAGTTGGAGGTGGAAAGACTAGATTGCAAGGGCGAAGTTCAAGCTTTTAACAAGTTAGACCAAACATGCTCTTGATTTTCCAATTCTCAAAATTTAAGTGGTATACTACCATAACGTGTGATTTTGGGTTCAAGTGAAGAGTGTAAAGATACCGCTTAAATGGCATAAATAACCTCATTGCAAATGTTAAGAGTATTTTTCGAGCATCACATTATAAACTTGCAATTGGATGAAAATATGAACCATTATGTCAAAACATGGTTCAGTGACCAAATACTACTTAAAACAACTAATTAGCATAAACTAGAAGGTATATATGTCCAATTGCTTCAGGTATTGTGCCTTGAATAACACAAGCACTTTTTATGTATGCAGGTGAATTGGGAAAAGCAAAACGGATATGGCACTAGTGCATATGGAACATCCTCAAACTAGAACAGCTTTGTTATAACTTATAGCAATAGCAATTGCTTGTTCTAGAGCATAATTTCTTCACTTTTGGGGTCTATGATTTAAAATAAGGATCTTTTTTGTGTGCATAATTTAAGCAACATTTATCGAGGATACAGAATGAATACTAATACTGTGTTTAGCGCTCAAAATTTGAGGTTCCGCGATGAGCAAACGAATTTCGTTGCAAACCATGTTCGCGGTGGGTAAAACAATTCCGTTTGACAAAGTAGTAGCAGCATACTTTATTATCTATACTGTTCTGGTTCCGAATCTAATACAATCATGGAGTAGAAATGTTCTACGGATTTGGTATTACGTATGTGTTGCATAAAACTGCTGTGATACCACATGAACAGGACAAATTCGATTGATATTTCAGAATTTACTCGAAGCTAAACCAAGTATTTATCAAAATCAGTTGCTATGTCACTAGACAAACAAGATTTCCTGCAAAACTGTCGTAAACATCAAACCAAACATAAACTGAGATAAAACCAAGTTTGTTTGAACTGCTGGACCAACAAATAAAGTGACCTTTCTATTCTTCCAGCCATAGAGAGTACCATTGGATCACTTGAAGCATTTGGCATCGAGAAGATTTTGTCCCTCAAAAGGCTCGAAGTCCTCGATCATCTGGTTAACACGCTCCTTCTGAGCTTCATCGTTGAGGTCAACCTTTGTCCACTCGTAGAGCTCCATGTCGTAGCACTCATCAATGACAAACTGGGGGATTTCTTGTCCACGGAAGAGCCACAAACCCTTGACTTTGAATGGGGGTTCCGTTCCAATAATGAGCATCTTTCCAAATGCATACTTGCGGGCCAGATCCATCCTTTGCAAGAATCCACTTACCTTGTTTAGAGTCACAAATGATACGGTATTCTCGTCTTGGTACTTGTAGTCACAGAACCACAGAGAGTAGCCCTCAGGGTCATACATATCCCAGAATCCTGCCCAAAGAAAACCATGGATACATATAAACACAAATATAATGGAAGACATTCGGAGTACATTCAGACTCTGTAGTATCATTCAAATTCACCCATTTACTCAAAATTTACAGATAACTAGATCCCATTGTGCCAGTGAACATGTAGCTCAGGCTCAAAGTGCAATGTCCTTGTGTCACATGTATATGGTTAGATTCTGCTACTTTTACTTGGTTAGTTAAACACCTCTGATCAAAGTTAGTTATACAAAATGAGACCTATCTAAGCCTATGAAGAAAATTTGGGCATATATAAGTGTGCAGACAAAGCCAAAGGTTCATAGCTCAAAATGAGGAATTACAACCTGGGTGGTCCCATATACAATTCCCTAAACGGAAAAATGGGAGGAAAAAACGAAGTTTTGAATAAAATAAAAAGACTAATCTCTCCCTTAAAAATGAAGTGCAATCTGTTTTAACGTCCAAATCAGACAGGAATGTGAGGAAGCTTAATAGCCTAAGCTAACCAGTTCATAATTTTGTGGATTGAAGCGCTTTGCAAAACAAGGGGCAAAAACAACTTCACAACTAACAAGAGAGCCAAAATCACGATATTGTCAATCAACAGAGAATTTGTTCGCAAGTGGAATAGAGGAAATGTTGGAAGAAAAACAAATCAAACAAAGGCAATTGGAAAAAACATGAACTGGAAAAGAACCAGAAATACCTTTAATTGCAACTTCACGGAAATTGGTCTTCGTGTTGGAGTAGAGTCTCTTCCAATCATCCAGTACCATCTTGCTGGGTGGAAGAAGATCAAGAGGATTCTTTGCCTTTGGCTTGGGTGCCTCTTCTTCCAAAGCAGGAGCTTCTTCTTTAGCCTTTGCTGGTTCCTTCTTGGCCTCCTTCTTTGGTTCTTCCTTAGCCTTGGGCTTTGCAGGCTGTGGCTTCTTAGGAACAGGTGGAATAGACTCGGCTTGTTTTACATCACCTGATACCTTCTTAAAATTGGGCTGATTAACCATAGTCCAAAAATATCTTTCAACATGGGGGAACTCAGAGGTGAAGCTCTTCGTCATGACCCCCTTAAAGCCATGTAACAAGTTACAGGTCATTATGACATCAGCCAATGTCACTCTATGTCCAACAAGATATGTGTTGGAAGAGAGATGTTTGTTCAATGCCTCCAAGGCCCTCTTCAGTGCAGAAATAACAGCTTCCTCAGCCTTCAAAAAAATTTGACAAAGACTTCAGCTAAAACTGCTAGAATATTTCAGCAGATATCAGAAGAAGGCGATTACATCACAAATGGTAACTAACCGGAGCAAGATAAATCATATAGCCAAGCCTCGGGTACAACCAGCGCGATATGTTGACATCTATCTCCATGGATGAAAAATCAATCCATTGCTCTATGAGGGCCTACAAGGTACGAGAATACAGAAGTCAGTCTGTCAAAGAAGCAAAAATCGTATAGACAAAGAATACATGAGAAATTCATCATGCCACACTTATATCTTACATTTTCATAAACTGATGATCCATAGAGAGGACTATCGTCCTTCAATTTTGTAACTGTAAGCAAAATCGATAAGAATCAGAAACAAGTAAGACCAGATATGAAGGGCTTAAATTGAGAGGAAAGAGAGAACTCACTATATCTTGCTATGGCATTACTTTCAAATACAGGGCCATCAGGTGTTTCCAGCACAGGCACCTGCAAAAAAGCATTTCTTAGACAAACAAAATTGAAATCATTTTGCAGACCAAGTGACTAGTTTAGAGTGGCTACCTTCCCAATCGGGTTCATTTTGAGGAACTCAGGACTTTTGTTGGACACGCCCATCTGAAAATCCTTTGTCAATTCAACTTTGACACCGCTGTACTCTGCCGCAATCAGACCCTTGAAGGCATTCTTATTATTTTCCCCCGCATGCAAGACCTTGAAAAATGGCAAAGAATTGAATCATAATTATTAGTGACATCAGTTGTATGTACACCCACTTGATCAAACTTGCAATATCAACAGGTTTATTCACTCTAGCTTTATTTAGCAGTCAACTAATTAATGATAATAGAAGGCCCATGTGAAGCCACTGATACAGATAATAAGTGAAGCACCCTACCCTAAACAATAAGGCAGCTGGGTTTCCAAATTTTAGTTTAAAAACATTGTAGGTTTGAAAAGGCAAGTAACTTCAGAAATGAAAAGAAAAACTGTGTCATGAACAGCTGAAAAGTAAAATTGAACAGTAATAGATCTCAGTAGTCGTAACATCCCGCACCACAATAACAAAAGTGCAGAAATCCTTCACCATAGAAGTAACAAAAGTGCAGAAATCCTTCACCATAGAAGGAAAAAAATAGGAACGAAGGGCATGATGCTTAAATAAAGAGAATATGACACAATAGATATTCAGAGCTTTCCATATTCAAAGCTCAATGCCAATAATAAATGGTAACATCGGAAACAGGAACACCCGCATCAGATCTCAAAACTAGGCTCTTCAGAGACACCTGTGCCAGATCTCAATACCGATGTACAATAACCAATCAACAACATTTGGTCAGAAATTACAGTTATCATACTTTCCCCATTACTAAATGCAATTAAAGAAGCAAAATTTAGAACACTGGAGATCACATTCTTACACCTCCAAAACCAAACCAAGAGAAAATATTACTTGGTGAACTATGCATGAGAAGACTAAAATACATGGCAAATAGAAAAATTGAAGAATTAAAGCAATTAAATAAATTACAATAATTTCTTGAAAATAAATTTAGATTAGAAGGGAGATATAATCCACATGAATTGTCACAAGTATCAACAGCCAAACGGATATTTCAACCATCCCAACAATGAACGATTTGAAATCTAAAAAGGCCCCCTCACTATATCACCAATCTTTCATGTATCGCCAGCATTTTTATAACTTTAAATCAAGAAAAACATGCAAAAACACCCATCTTAAGCATTTGCAGATTCTCAACAAAAATCTAATCACCAAAATGGATACACGCAGTTCATATGTATTAAAAAAAAAAAAAAAAAAAAAAGACAACTACAATCCTAAGTTAGAGAACCCGAATTCATCGTTATTATCTGAAAAGGGGATTACTCTGCCCACGTCTTTGCTCATCTAAATCAAAAAAAAAAAAAAAAAAAAAAGAAAAAAAAAAAAAAGAAAACTTTCCGATAACACACAAATTTGCAATTTCTAGAATTATGAAAATGAAACTGCCCCAAAAAATGTAGATCGAGATAGAAATGTACAAATTGCAACCAACCGCATAGAAGAATTGGATCGATTGATTTGTAAAGCAATGACAAATCTAATACCACAAGTAATACAGTAAGGGAGATTACCAGAGCCATGGCTGCGGGCTGAGTAGAGCTCGGCTGATTGAGTTGCGGGCGGAGAGAGAGAGACAGAGAGAGGGAGAGAGAGAGGCTGAAGAGTGAGAGAGGTTTTAGCTTTAAGTTGGTATGAGCGATTTTTAGGGTTTCTATGGCCCGATAATGGGAGAAGGCATATTCTGACCCGATTCGAATCGAGTTTTCTGAAATGAAATAACATTAAGAATAAAAAAAATAAAAATAAAAATAAATAAAAATTTATTGTTAGGCTTAATTTCATTTTGAGCATTCATTTTTTAATAATCTCATTTTTTGTACCTGATAAATTAAAGGAAAATTGGGCGTAAATAATCCAAACTTTGGGCGGTTGGCCAATATTAATCCCAACTTTGCGTATCTCTGGGAATAATCCCAACTTTCACCCTTTCATCCCAAAATGGTCCCAGACCTGACGCCGTCAAGTTTCCGTTACCAAG